>JAPEVC010000040.1:0-186107 GCA_027946555.1 Gnomoniopsis sp. IMI 355080 | reverse complement strand
CCCTCAAGGATTCCCCCGGTCTGACATTTTCCAGATCATATTCAGCTTCTGACGCTCTTTGTGCAAAATGTCATTCCTTCGGTTCCCTATGGGCAGGAGGATCCGGCCGTCAAGTACTGGCAAGAAGTCTTCCCCGTGCTAGCCACGGTCTTGGACAATTTCCTCGGCTTCCCACCCATCTGTGAACGCATTTGCAGATGCTGGCGCCACATGGTCATTTCGTATCGGAGTGGCGTGACACCCCTTCTACCGCAGTTGGCCAACAAACTTGCCGAAGGCTTTGCTGCGTCAAAGCAAGGTGCCTTCCTCTGGGCATCCGGATCAATCCTCAGAGAATTCTCTGAAGACCGCGAGCACGTCGACGCGAGCATTCCCGAGAGTATCTACCAATTCTTCGAAAACCAGGCCACCAACGTCCTTCGTTTCATGAGCGACATTCCAGCAAATCAGCTACCGGACATTGTCGAAGACTTCTTCCGTCTTTTGACAGATGCACTACTCTACTATCCACAAAAGCTCATCTTGTCACCGCTGTTGACCCCAATTCTCAAGGCGGCTATTTCTTCGCTGAGTTCGTTGGAGCAGCGCGACCCTTTGTCAGCAACTCTTCATTTCATGCGGGATCTGTTGAGCTATGGCGGAAGCAATCCCGCGGCGTCGACTGTGCATCTTGGTGCTGCAACCCAGCAGGTCCAAGCTACTGTGAAGCAGCTCTTGATCTCGGAAGGCGAGCCGCTAGTCAAGGCCATTTTGGCAGGCATGATGATGACCTTCCCTCGGGACTGCTTCGCTGACGGCAGTGGAGTCCTTCTCGAATTGTTTGAATTGTTTCCAGAGCAGACGACAGTGTGGGTGGAGACTACCCTCACCTTGGCACCTGGAGGCACCGTCACACCTGTCGAGTCCTCCCGTCTCATCGCGAAGATCAAGGAGAAGCTTTCCGCAGATGACGCTAGCGGCCTGAGGCAGGTCAGAGTCCTGCTTCAAGACTTCACTAACACGTATCGGCGCCGATATATCGCTCCCCGAGATGGTTTGGGCTTGATGGAGGGTACGAGGTTCCATTTCGACGGCTAGGTTGCTTGTCGAGATTGAGGTTGTAACTGGCGAATCAAGTGTGGTATGGCACCGAACGCGAAGGATATACTCACCTAAGGACGTTCGTCTTCAGACTTGTCAGCGTCGGGACCGAGTCGTGCGCGAACTCACAAATTTTTGGCAAAGGCTGCTCCGACCTAGATCCCTCCATGGGAGAGATTTTGGAGGAACATGATAATTGGAGGATGTTGACGATGGAAAGGCAGCGGCCAACCATCACCATCGGGCTAGCATCGGGCGAATATGATAAATGGTTAACACTAGAGAAGAAAGTTATCTCCAGGACCACCCGCCGGACTGAGATGGTGACCGGCGGGAGCCGCCAGCCCAGCAATCTCTTCGGTCAATGGACGCAATAGGAGAACTGGGATGGCTGGATGTGGGTAGGTGTTGCGGAGCGTCTCCAGCCAGGTCCAAAATAGATCGAGCATAGAAAATGAGATGGCGTCGAACTCTAAAGGCTCGTCTCTACTACTTGTAGTTACCCAGAGAAGTACGCGGGCCAACGAGATTACCTGCTGAAAGAAATCTTTGACCGTCAGAAGCCGTTCGGTGAAAGGGCAATAGGACCTTTTTGCCATTTTGGCCATCTTTGCTCCAACATCACCCAGCAGCAAGAGGACCGCTGCGGAGATCGCTCCCTTCAACTGGAGACGCGCAAAGAGGATGGCACAGATAATGAGGGGATTCGTGTTAGGTCCGAATTAACAGTGCATGCAGTGGGACTACTTTTGGGAGCTGAACTGCGTGGTTGGCCCCCCGTGAACCGCTGCCGTAGGGTTCGATAGCTGCCGTTTGCAAATCGTATCCTAGATACTATGGTCAATCATCTCATAATTGTTGTGTTCTACCATGGGTATCCATGATGAAGTGGCGAATACCACCTCTATTAATCAGCAGCCCGTCTTGATCTCGCAGATGTCAAACAAGTTTCGAGTTTCGTGAGTCAAAACGTATCCTCTCACTGACTGACCAACTGACAATTGCTCTGGTTGTGATACGCCGGACCCACAAACACAGTTGGCAGGGGCTTTATCCACCTGATGTAGGTGTTGTTGCTTGTGGACCAACGATTGCATATAGCTTCAACAACATATATTTGCCTTTACACCGATAGATAACCTTGGGCTTTTTTCGGCCTCGGGCGACCGTTTCTGCGCTGGAATGCGCACTTACTTGCCATGGCTACCGGAAAATTTACCACGATCCTCTTTCTCCTTCCTCTCTTCTACCTCGCCCATCGGCTATTCGGCCTAGCCCGAAATTATCTTGCCGCGCGAAGGACTGGCCTGCCCATCCTGGTGAATCCTGTCACGGTCACCTCTCCCATTTGGTTGTTTGGAAAGCCGCTGCTCAAGCGCCTTTTCGCTTCTTGGGATTGGATCCACCGCGTGGACAACTTTACGCAGAAATTTAAATACGCACCTTATCAAAAGTTCAATTCGAGGGCGTATTGGATTGTGAGCCCACGCGGAAAGGAGCTGTACGTCGCAGATCCAGCTGTCGCAGAGGATGTCTTCAAGCGGTGCCGGGTGGACTTCCCGAAGAACCCTACGCAGTATAAGGTGTTGGAGATTTTTGGGCCGAACGTAGTGACGTCGAACGGCAAGGCATGGGAGCGTCATAGGAAGACCACGATCCCGCCGTTCAATGAGCGTGTGAGCGAGACGGTATGGGATGAAGCTGCACGCCAGGCCGAGGGCACGAGGCAGAAGTGGTTCTCAGTGTCGCAAGAAGACCCCAGCGGCGTCAGATCTACCAAGGCCGACACCACGCAGATTGCCTTCAACGTATTGTCGGCAGCAGGGTTTGGGGAAGTATTTGACTTTGATGACGCCGAGGCTCGATTGTCAGGGGTCTCCGAAGCGGACAAGAAAAAAGGGCATACGATGAGCTACCGTGAGTCGCTACTTTATATGCTCGAAGACATTGTCTCGCTGGTTATGTACACTGTTGGTCGGAAAGCTGGTTGGCCAATATGGGCCATGTGGGGCAAAATAAAGGTCATGGCTGCGGCTTGGGACGAGTATGATATGTACATGCGAGAAAAGATCCAGAAAGAGCGTGAGGAGATTCGAGCTGGGATCGTGGCCACGGGCGCGAAGGAGAACCTGATGAGTGCTCTCATCAGAAACTCGGACAAGGGATCAGATGAGTCCACTTCTTCCAAGACCGGGTCCAAGACCGGGCCCGTCATGACCGACGAGGAGATTCTAGGTAATCTCTTTGTCTATAACCTTGCAGGTCATGATACCACAGCAGGCGCCCTGAACTTTGCTGTCACGCTTTTGGCCTGCGAGCCGAAGTGGCAGGAGTGGATCGCCGAGGAAGTTGACACAATCATGAAGGAGGATCAGACGGGGCTCAAGTACAACATTGTGTTCCCCAAGCTTCATAGATGTCTGGCATTGATGGTACGTTGGAAATCCCGGCCAGAGCGTAAAATGGCTCGCGGAGACAATGTTCCTCCTGTGGATGGTGGCTAACAATTATCCCACAGTACGAGACGCTGCGGATGTATGGGCCAGTGCCAATCTGTCCTCGATACACAGCCGCATCATCGCAGAATCTCACCATCGATGGGACACAGTTCGCCATACCCCCAGACACGGATGTCAAGCTTGATTTTGCGGCATTGCATCACGACCCGAACAACTGGGGCCCGGACCCGTTGGAGTTCCGCCCTGACCGGTGGATGCCCAGCACTTTGCAACAAAACGGGAGTCAGCAGAAGAGAGCGGACACTGGCAATGGCTCTTACGACTATCAGTCAGAGTCTCTTATCGCACCCACGCCTGGGACGTTTGTGCCCTGGACGGGGGGCCCTCGCGTGTGTCCAGGCAAGAAGTTCTCCCAAGTAGAATTTACGAGGGTTATCTTGGGTATGTTTCGTGATGGTGCCAGGGTTTCTGTCCTTGCGGAGGAAGGCGAGTCGGCGGAGCAGGCGACGGCTAGGGTTCGTAAGACGGCAGATAGTCCCGAGGTCGAGTTTACATTGAGGATGAAGGACGCCGAAAAGATTGGCCTCAGGTGGTATATCAAGGGGAAGGCGTAGCTGGTGTATATGCTTGCGGAGAGTGTTGGTCATTGGGATGTCCTAGACAGTGTAGACAGATTCATGATAGAACTCTCTTAGAGCGTGATTTCTCATCCAGCTGATGAATGTGCAACTTGACGGTTCCTCCTGGGTCAGTGCTCGCTCCTAGGCTACCTACCACAAACCTTGGTGACGGGACACAAGGATCCTATGTGGTGCGGCTGATGAGCACAGTATGGCAGAGGCGCAGCGATCTTGAAGCTTTCGACGATCATTGGCATTTGTGAGACAGATTATACCCAGTGTAGCAGGAGTACGGGAGGCAATGTCTCTCTGCCCTTGGGAACAGACTGCGAGTGTTCCCCAAGATGCCTCGCTTGTCAGGGCAGCAATTCAAGACTTTGAATATCCATCTGTCTCTTGTTGAAAGGATAGCAGCCCCAACAGAACAAAATATTTGATATAGAAGGAAGTCTTGTAGCAAGGTATATTTGGATGGCAATGTTGGCAAGAGCGATTTGCTCTGCAAAGGCGCCATGACGCTCCTTCCCTTGCTTGATCTGCAAGACGTCCGGGAGGACTTGAAGGGGCCAAGCTGGGCGTCAAACACGCACCTACATCTCTTCGCCACCGTCATACACAGGACCAAGCCACGTATTCCAAGTTGAATAACGACACACAAGCCTTTGATGCCTCAGTCACACGACTCCCGGCAGTGACATCGCACCAGTATTAAGGTCCAAGAGGGCCAGCACCGAGGACAATTCACTCGCAGAGTAATCACCATACTACTACACATCTGTACACTTAGATACTCACAATGTTGCCCCTCCTCCTCATCTTGTGTTGCCTCCTCAGCGCCTGCGTGGGTCTACCCTCGAAACATGCCCGCCAGGTTACCAATCCGGAAAACCTTGATGACTTCGTCTTCCCAGAATGGGCCATTACCGACTTTGACGCCACCTGTTCGCCCGGTGGCTGCATTCTCATCTTCAATATGTCCAGTGCAGCCACGACATCGGAGCCAGCCATCGACGCCAGCTGCAATCTTAACGGCGATGACATTAAGTGGCAGCTATGCAGCTCGAAGAATAGCGACCTCGTGGGGGACGCGGCTGTGTGGGCTATGCCGCTCAATTCTGTGGATACCTTTGAGGTGTCCATTCAGCACCGCTTTGCGAATGCCAGCACGACGCCGACGAGAGTTTATAATGTCACAGGAAATATGACGGTAGATTTCGAGAAAGTCAGCATGCCTGCAAATCTGACAGTCATGGGAACGTCAGTCACGGAGTACTGGTGGTGGCTGAAGGTGAGATCCACGATTGCCACTGGGCGAAAAGGTTGTGTAGGTCAACATCGCCGTGTATGTGAGCCCATTCTCAACGCGGATGGGAGTATTGACGGGTTTGCGCATTTGGAGAACGAGATTCGTTCAGTCCAGAGAGATTGAAGGCCGTAAAGATACGACCCGATGTTGGCATCCTGAGAGTGCAAGGAGTATGACACTTGGGGCCATTTTTGAGGCTTATTTTGATCCTGGACGGGCAAGAGAATACCTTTGCATGCCAAAATGAAACCCACCTGGCCGATTTCCCAGATATGCAACATGATGCAAGAGAAACAGCATGTTGGAGCAATGAGCGGAGGTATTGCTTACAGTCATAAGCACAAGATGTCTTGGACAAGGAGGTTCTGTCGTTCTTACACATGAGGTACCCGATTGTGCGGCCATACTATCGTCTGTAGCAACACTCCCCTTCCCCCTCCGGTCCATTAGTTTGAGGGGAAATTGAGTGGCTCCGGGCCAGAGCTGTTGCATACAATGTATTTCAGCTAGCTAAACGCTCTGCTCATGGTATCCTCGCACCCACTTGTATCGAAACGACTTTTCCGTAACGAAGATCACACCTGATCTCTCGATCGTAGAAATCTCACTCAAATCATCCACAAAACTCCGGGATTGTTCCTCTAGTAGCTCCTGCCGAACATGACCCATTCCTCGGCCAGCTTGCTGCAGGTCGGGTTGAGACACTTGGTCTCGCCCTTGACCAGACCTTCAGGCTGCTCAAAGGGAATGCATAGACTCTTCATGCCCATACGCTCGACGCCATTCTCATCCTGGCTCTTAGTCGTGTCCTTGATCTTCTCCTCACAGGCAGGCTCGAGGCAAAAGGGGATGAGCACCACGTTCTTGTCATCAAGAGCGGGAACAGCCTTCTCCCACTCGGTAATCTGAACGCGGTGGGCCTTGTAAGCAGTATCGGCCTTGCTGTACAAGTCTGCCTGAATGGTCTCGAGCAGCTCCGGGATCTTCGTTGCCAGGTCCGCGATGGGAATGGTACCCTTCTCTCCAGTGTCACGGCGCGCGTAGCTGACAACGTCCTTCTCCATGTCCTTGGGTCTGCGCATAATGTGTCAGTATTATCGGTAATCAAGTGCGTGTTTGGAGAGTTTTTCGTCAACGTACCCGAACTCGATGCGCAGGGGAACTCCCTTGAGCTCCCAGTCGTTGAACTTCCACGGAGGGGTATAAGTATCACGAGTGTCCACGTCACAGCGGACACCAGCCTTCTTGAGGTCAGCAGCAACCTGCTCCAGCTTCTCTGCGTGCTTCTGCTTGACCTCTTCGGTAGTCTTTGCGGTGATACCGAGAGGGATGACGATGACCTGGATCTTCGCGATCCGAGGAGGAAGAACAAGGCCCTTGTCGTCACTGTGGATCATGACCATGACTCCAATGACACGAGTCGACAGACCCCATGAGTTCTGCCAGACGTTGATGTGCTTGCCCTTCTCGACAGGATCCTCAACCGTGATGTCGAACCTGTGCCACGTCAGCTTCCTGCCGCCACATAAACTAGATCCTATTACTCACATCTTACTGAAATTCTGTCCTAAGCAGTGCGAGGTCGCACCCTGAATTCCACGACCATTGGATGGAATGTAGCCCTCGACGGTTGTTGTGTAGTAACCTCCAGCGAACTTCTCGTTTTCTGTCTTCTTGCCACGGACGACCGGGACAGCGAGCAGCTGTTCGTAAACACCGGCATATAGCTCGAGAATCTCCAGGACCTCTTTGCCAGCCAGCTCCTCTGTCAGGTGTGCCGTGTGGCCCTCCTGCCACATAAATTCCCTGGCACGTAGGAAGGGGGTGGTCTGCTTGGCCTCCCATCGGACGACAGAGTTCCATTGGTTCAGGCGGAAGGGAAGATCACGGTGACTGCGGATCCACTTTGAGTAGTAAGGGTACATAACGGCTTCGGAGGTTGGACGGACGGCAACGGGAACCTGGACACAGGTCAGTCGACAGCAGCATATGAGCGCCGTAGTCACGGTCTTATTCTAACCTCAAGATCCTTGTCTCCCCTGTGTAAGCGTTAGCACATTGACAGAACACAAGAGTGGGCAGGTCGGAATTTACGCTTTGGTGACCCATGCGAGTTCGGGAGCGAAACCCTCAACGTGGTCTAAGGACAGTCAGTATAGAAGCATGCAAGACGGAGACCTCAAGCTATTCTAGCCTACCCTTCTCCTTCTCCAGGGATTTTGATGAGAGGAACATGGGGAAACTGGTCTCCTCAACACCCATATCCTCGATTCTCTGCTGGAACCACTTTCGGATGATATTCCAGATATACATGCTAGCCGGGCGCATGATAAAGAAGCCCGAGATCTGGTGAATGTTGTCAGTATCGAATTGGGACCAAACGCACAAGGGTGGTTGGTTTCGTGACTCACTTCGTTGTAGTACTCAATCATCTCGGCTTTGAGCACAACCTCCTGGTACCAGGATGGAAAATCCTCGTCCTTCTTGGCGACAATACCAAAGACATCTTCGGTCTTCTTGCCCTGGCCGACGGTGACGGTCGTTTGCTTGCTGGCCTTTGCAGCTTTCTCAGCCGCCATCTTCTTCTGCTTCTCAGCCTTCTTCAAGGCGTTCTTTGAGGGCTCTGCTGGGGCCTGATCCGCCATTTTGAAATCGTTTTGATCTAGAGTCGTTTTCAGGTCTAGTACTGCGACAATTTGTGAGGTCGAATAGAGAAGACGTGGAAAGATTGAGTCACACGGCACAAGACGTTGAAAGCTTTCACGCAGTGAAGTTCATTTGATAGGCGGCTCCTGGAATTTTGGCATGGTGGGGTTGACTATCTGCTGCCACCGCCGCGGGGCAGCTGCATGTGGGGACCGTGCCTTCTCCTTACCGCGCGCCAACCCCTGCAGATGAAAAGTTGCCTGCGCGGTCGACCACCGCATAGCTCCTCCGACAAGCTATCCTCACTCCACACACCTGTTAACTCGTGTTTGCCAGAGACTGTGCCAACTTCGCCAAACTCCCAACGCGTGATTTTAGTTTGCAAAGGCACGCACACTCTCTCAGCATGGCTTCTATGTTTGAGCAGCCGCGCGAGGGCACGTTGTTCCTCGGCGGCCAGAAAATCTCTGGACAGGTACGTCGCGTTTTTGTCTCCTTCCTTTCCCAGCTCTAGCACCTGGACAGCCCGTTAACTGACGCTTCACGCAGGATATTCGAGATCAGAATGGTCAGTTTGTTACGCGATCCGCGGTACGATCCTCCAGAGCATGTCTAACGCTAGATTATAGTCACCGCTACACAAGCTATTGCGAATGTGGTCAGGAGCTCATTCGGTCCCAGCGGCCTCGATAAGATGATGGTTGACGACATAGGCGATGTGACGGTGACCAACGACGGTGCCACTATCCTCAGCTTACTCGATGTCGACCACCCAGCAGGCAAGATTCTGGTAGACCTGGCACAACAGCAGGACAAGGAGGTTGGCGACGGCACTACATCAGTCGTACTCATCGCTGCCGAGCTTCTGCGGAGGGCCAACGAGTTGATGAAGAACAAGATCCATCCGACCACTATTATCACGGGCTACCGTCTGGCCATGCGAGAGGCTGTCAAATACATGAACGAGAATGTTGCCGTCAAGGTTGACCAGCTTGGACGTGACTCTCTCATCAGCATCGCCAAGACCTCCATGTCCTCCAAGATCATCGGCGCCGATTCCGACTTCTTTGCCAACATGGTGGTGGACGCTATTCAGGCAGTCAAGTCAACAAATAACAGGAACGAGACGAAGTACCCGGTCAAGGCTGTCAACATTCTCAAGGCTCACGGCAAGGCGGCCACGGAGTCGGTATTGGTCAAGGGTTACGCGCTGAACTGCACCGTGGCCTCGCAGGCTATGACGACGAACGTACGAGACGCCAAGATTGCTGTATTGGATATGAACCTGCAGAAGGAGCGCATGAAGCTGGGTGTGCAGATTACAGTAGACGACCCTCAGCAGCTGGAGCAGATTCGTGCCAGGGAAGCTGGCATGGTCATTGAGCGGGTGGAGATGATCTTGAAGGCGGGCGCCAACGTTATTCTTACGACCAAGGGTATCGACGACCTCTGTTTGAAGCTATTTATTGAAAAGGGTGCCATGGCTGTGCGGAGATGCAAGAAGGAGGATTTGCGACGGATAGCACACGCAACCGGCGCCACGATGCTAAGCACACTCTCTGACCTCAACGGCGATGAGCGCTTCGACGCATCGTACCTTGGTCACGCGGAGGAGGTTGTGCAGGAGCGTATCTCTGACGACGAGTGTATCCTGGTCAAGGGTACAAAGACTCACTCGTGTGCATCACTGATCCTGCGCGGACCCCACGAATTTACTCTTGACGAGATGGAGCGGTCGATCCACGATTCTTTGATGGCTGTCAAGCGCACCTTGGAGAGCGGAAGCATTGTGCCCGGTGGCGGCGCAGTCGAGACTGCACTTCACATCTACCTGGAGGAGTTTGCGGGCACAGTCGGTTCGCGCGAGCAGCTGGCCATTGGCGAGTTTGCTCAGTCCCTCCTCGTTATTCCAAAGACCCTTGCCGTCAACGCGGCGAAGGACGCCTCGGAGCTGGTCGCGCAACTGCGTTCAAGGCACGCCTTGTCACAGCGCATTGCCGAAGGTGATGCCAGTGAGGACGAGAAGACGGTGGCAAAGAAGAAGGGGTACAAGAACTACGGCCTAGATCTGATGAAGGGCAAGGTCGTGGATGAGATCAAGGCGGGCGTGCTCGAGCCGACCATGAGTAAGGTGCGGCAGCTGAAGAGTGCTGTTGAGGCCTGCATCTCCATCATGAGAATCGATTGTACGATCCTGCTCGACCCCGAGCAACGCGGAGAGGAGGATGATGGACACGGTCACTAGGTTTGCCCTGCCATGGGCATGGGGTCTGTAGTGTATATCACGATAGGAGGAATTGTCATAGACCTTGATAGAAAAGAGCGTGTCAGTCTCAATCACCCATCTGCCCATATCATCGATGTTCGTTTGCATTGGAGGGGTTTACGTTGCGCCCAGATACACCGCTTCATCAACCAATGCTGGCTCGGCTAGGCCTAGCCCTCACCGATCTGACGCAGGGAGAGTGAGATAGCCGACGGCTTTGCATGCCTGGGTATCTAATGAACCTTGGGAGTTCCTGCACGTCCTGTTGACCTGCCCACTTAGGACCCGATGTCAGGGGCTGCCCGGAAAGGTTGTTGAAGAAGCGAGCCGGAAAGCATCGGCACAGTGAACACGCCGTATCGGACCCGGCTCATGCACTTCCAGTCCGGGAGGCCAAGCCAGGATGCCGAATGGGACGAGACTTTGACGTAAATTTACGTTTCAGAAACTCTGTTGGAACACCATCGTGATCTCTGTGTCAATTGAGTCTGCTTGTTTCGTGGCCAGGTGCTATAGGAACGTGACCGGCTTGTGCTCAAGGCAGGATGGACTAGTCATGCCGCCCCAAGCCATTTGGTGAGACGGGGATCGGGCGGGAGAGATGCCCGGATACGGGCGGGAGGCGCTATCATAAAAGAGTCAAAGCAGCTGCAGGGGTACGCTGGCCCTTAAACTGCTTTCAACCAGCAGGTATCAGTTTCCTTATTAACAGACGCCAGCCGTCTTACGAAAGGGCGGTGGTGGATACCTCTTCGGCGAGGGAACAAAGTTCAAGTATATATATGACAACAATCGGTAATCCCTCGGCCGAACACTTCTGACTCAAGATTCGGTCTACCAGCTTCTCTACCTGCTACCTTTCTAGCCCAGTGCTTGCATATGTTCGTTGCGATATGGGTTCCACGCTGCATTTTCCACCAGCAGAGTCGCCAGACCTGATTCTGGCCGAGTCAACAAAGGCAGAGCTTCAACATGTGTGGGCTCTTCACCACCCCATGTGGGGCCCTGCCTTGACGCTCGAGAACTATTTGAACCGGGAGGAGTTCCTCATGACAGTGCCTCTTGCAAAGAATGGCGGTGTCACACACTGGATTCTCACAGACCGAAATGGAACGCCAGATAATAGACCCATCTACGCAAGCTGTGAATCGCTTCGCAAGCGTGCTCTTGCCAGCCGATTGGGTCCCGACGGCCAAGTCGTACTGCAGGAGGGCATAGCCCATGGAATTGCCTCTGTGTTCACTAACCCCACGTACCGAGGCAAGGGCTACGCCTCCAGGATGATGGCCGACCTGGGGCCCAAGCTGAAAGAGTGGTCAGAGGGACGCAAGGAGCCAAAAGACGACGAGGAGGACACAGTCATCACTCGTTCACTGTTCTCAGTCCTCTACTCGGACATTGGCAAGACCTTCTACGCCAAAAATGGCTGGGCAGCTTTTGAAAGCTCGCACTTATGCTTCAAGCCCGCCGGAACTGATGCACCAGCCCACACCCCAGCGGCCAAGCTGAAAGTGCTTGGATATCACGACCTGGCAGTCCTTTGTAACCTGGATGAGCAGAGCCTCCGGACGACGATGAAGCATCGGGCTAAGCTCCTTCCGACAAATGGCAAGAAGGCGTGCGCGGCGCTGATGCCCGATTTGGACCAATTCCTCTGGCACATGATGCGAGAGGACTTCATGACCAAGCACATTTTCGGCAAGACACCAACAATCAGGGGTGCACTGTTTGGAGAGCCTGGAAAGAGGATTTGGGCTGTGTGGACGCGAGGCTACTATGGTGGGCTGGAGAAGAAGGAAGGAAACACATTTCACGTTCTCAGGGTTGTAGTCGAGGACGAGGACAACGCCACGGAGGAGTATGTCGCGGAAGGGTTCAGGGAGATCATCCAGTTGGCGCAGCAAGAGGCAAGGCAGTGGTTGTCTTTTGATATCCAGATGTGGAACCCTTCGCCTTTGCTGAAGGGTGCGGCAGCAAAGAGTGGACTGGGGTATGAGTTGATTGACCGGGAGAAGGAAAGCATTGCTTCGCTTATGTGGTATGGAGAGGATGAGTCGACTGAGACTGTGGACTGGGTTGCGAACGAAAAATTCGGGTGGTGTTAGAACAGTGGATGGACACAGCCTCCTCGGGGATAGCAGGTTTTCTATGAGCAAATCGGCTGCGAGATGATCTAGACAACTAGTTGAGTAGGAAGGGCATTTTACAGAAAAGATTACGATTTGCAATGGGAGGCCTGTTCTGCACCGTACCGATCCTCTGCGAACACTTGGTACAATTCTAGGTTTTCTTCCCTTTCCTCCTTGTTTCTGTCTTTTTGACACTATCTGAGATGCTACATCCAGTTTTTCGGTTTGGGGTGCGAGGCCAGATCGACGAGGGCCAGGCAGACACGCCGCCCGGGAGGGAAAGAGGGAGGCCCAACATCTAGGTGCTTTCCATTCATGTATCGGTCTTTCAAAAGCTCCACAGACCTGTCCTACGCGTCTTTTCTTCTCGAGAAATAAACCAACCATATCATCTGCTGGCCATTTCCTTTTTTCTGTCACTTCCTGATCTTCTGTACTCTGTCTCAATCGGTATCTCTACAAGAATCGCAGGTTCAATAACACCACAAAATAAGTCGAAAGCATTCTCAGCCAGGCAAAAGTCCGCGGACGGAGGGTTCAAGGCAAGACTGGCCTCCGAAATTGGTGTGTTCAGAGCGATATGGACCAACTAGACGATTTTGACTTCGACCCAGAAGAGGTCATTCGATACGCAGATGGAGGTCCCGGCCTTGAGTCCGCCCCTGTTGTAGGCCAAAAACACATGGAGTCATCCACAGAGGATAGGTCCGACGAAACTTTGCTTCAATCAGAGGGTAAATTCAACATCGAAGTATCACCAGACGGGGACCTAGTGTACCCTTTTGACGATTCCAACGATGCAATCCTCGATGAGGCCAACCAACATGCTTCGAGGAGGAGTCTTGGTCACCAGGATCCATCTCATGGACGACACGGCATGATTCTCAAGCATTCAAACAACACAGCCTCCGACGAAGAAATACACGACGGAGAGGAAAATAGTCATCAGGATCCCTGTCGCGAGAGTTATATGGAATCCCCAGGCGATGTGGGCGACTTCGTGCCCTGCAATATTCTCCAATATGCAGAGCGACGCGCCGGTGTTCAGACCAAACATGATGAACAGTTCATCGATTGGATGGACGACGCTGCCTCCGAAGAGGCAACACACAAAGAACAGGACTTCTGGTTTCTCCAGCTGCCTGAGCAGCCGTTGATGGGTTCACAAGATTCGGTGTCCAAACAACTCGCTCGAGATGATGGAGGTGATATCAGTCACCAGGAATTGATGTACGAGGTCGCGAACGAGCCCGAAATGCAGCCATCAAACGATCCATCTCATGAACGGGCACCTGGCGAGGAATCAGACGAGGACTCACCAGAGGCACAAGCCCTCAATGAGGCAATACAATATGCCTACGAAAATGATTTGACGGTAGACTATCTGCGGTCGTCTTTCTCCATCACCCATCTGTTAGGTCCGCTTGTGCAGAGCACGCTTCCAATGACCAACGATGATGGACTTACTGATCACGGCCACCTCCCCGACGCAGAGATCCCGAAACCAGTTGTGCTAGACAAGTCGAAAACCTTGACAATTACACCGCGTGCATTGCATCTTATCGCTGAGGCACGTTCTGTCCAGAACGAGGAGGTGGTTCAATCACTGACGGATGAGCTGTGCAATCCCTACAGATTTGGACCCAAGAAACTCGAGCTTCCCACACTCCGAACGGACAACGAGCGGGACTTGAAAGCGTTTCAAGAGCGAGGTCTCGCCCGCTGTGATTCTCTTATGAAATCCATCAAGGAGCACAGACTGCCCCTTTACCCTCAGAATCTGGAAGATGGAGAAGGCATGGAGCTTTCTTACAAAGCTCGCGCAGAGAGCGAGATGATGATGAATAGAACGGAGGAAGAGAAGGTCGGCGCGACGAAGGACTTACTCATATATCTCGTCAGCCAGCTCAAGGACGACTATACTCATGATGACCAGATGCAGTATATGATTGGCGAAGTCAAGTATGACAAGGCAAGGGCAAGCCGACTCCCACTCGTGTGCCATCCCCTTCTGACAAACACTCCTATAGGTCCCGAAAATTGAAAAAGTCACCCCACCAGTCAGTCCCAAACTCGTTCCGAGGCATTCCCCGCCTGCGATCGATTCTTTGCAGCTCCCAAGCACCTCGGATGACTCAAGCTCGCTGCTCAGCGACAATTTTCGCGCTATCGAAGATATTATGCTTGGAGATCATCAGGATGTGTGGAGCGCTGACACGTCACCCATTCGTGAATTCTTGAAGATTGAGTGGGATGTTGCCGGTGAAGACACCTTTCTGGAGCGACCCAGTCAGACTCTCGAAGATTTCAAAGTCGAGGTCCCCCTTATGCTGGATCGCATGCCTCCGAGACCCAAACCATCAGGACAAGATGAGTTTGGTCAATTTGTCGAGGAAAAAATGGACTTGGATCCGGAGTTCGAGAGCGCGGTCCTTCATGAATTTCCGGATGACAATATGAAAGAGCAACTGCGAGAGCAGTTGGACGAGGCGGTACAAAGTGCCATGAACTCCATCGAACAGGAACAGTTACAGGCCATCGATGCAATCGGTCGGGTTCCAATTCCAGTCATGGACTTCCTGATCCCAGAACCAGCATGGAAGAGATTGTGCGGCAAGTGTCACAGTGAAACAAGCATTTTGCAGTGGATTCAAGCCGGTAAAGAGCAATTGTTCGAGCCTCCCAGCTGGCCCCTTGACAGAGTGGCTCAAAGCAGAATGGTCTGGAACCCGGTTGCCTTTGGGGCCATTAAAGTGAACGAGAACGAGGATATGCATGAAGGCGAGTCTCTCCTCGAGATGTACCTCGAAGTGCCTCTAGAACACGATGTGCAGAAAAGCCTGGACTACATCTGCCAAAGAGGAAAAGTGGCTGTCTTTGAGGAAGACGATCATGACGAAGACATTGAGAGCCAGCTGAGAAGCAAAAGGCCTGCAGTCGATTTGGCAAACTCTGTGAAAAAGAGATCCATGGACACAAGTTCGGGAGGCACTCCAAAAAGACCTCGGAGGCATTCTATCGAACAGAGATCATTGCATCAAGCGAGCGAAGCCTCTGGCCCTTCTTTACTTGCGGGAGACTCTCCAGGTGCCTCTGGCAACTTGCTGGCCAACTTTATGGAGGTACATGCACCGAAGAAGAGGGTTTTGACACAGAGCAAATACTTCGCTTCCACGCAATCTAATGCACCGCCACTTTCAGCAGTGACGCTTCCACTTCCGAAACAAGACCATACGCAACGTTCAGAACCACCGAAGGCTGGTGCTATGGCACCCTGTCCAGCCATCAAGCCGCCGGCCACTAGTTTGACGATCTTCATATCTATAGCAATCCCCCGTCGCATGATTCGAGCGCTGGAAGGCCTCTTACCAGATCTTACGCTGCTCGAACGTGATTACGACGCCCACAACACGTTCAATTGGAAGCCAGGTTCAGTCGTCCGCACAGGAGTTGTCCCTCCTCTCGCCGATGATGCAGACATTACGGCCTCTCCGAGTACTGGGCTCATTCTCACGTCCATGATCAGAGTGCGTCAGATACCACGAGAAGGGACTAATAAGGGTATGGTTCAAATCCGTGTCGAAAAAGCTTCGCTGCGCTACGAACGACTCGTTGTTCTGGTAGGCGGGGACGGAGGTAAAGAAGATGTTGTTGATGTAATGTCTTCGTCTGACTCGTCTGCGCTTCTGGAACTGCAGGGATTCGCAAGTGGTCTCGAGTGCAATGTCCAGGTACACTATGTCGGCGGCGGAGACAAGACGCTGGCCAACTGGGTGGCGGCTTACATCTGTCGATATGGTCTAGCGGACCCCCAGCTCGTAGCGGAATTACTAGAACCCGAGACTCTGTGGGAGGTATTCTTAAGAAGAGCCGGCTTCAACGTCTTTGCGGCTCAGGTAGTAGCGAGCCAGTTCAAGCTACCCAGTGGCAAGACCATTGCAGAAAGCTCGGCTCAGTACGGCTTGGGTGCATTCATGACGATGACAAGACAGGAGAGAATGCGCCGGTTTGGTCAATTGGTAGGTTCAACTACCATGGAACGGGTCAGCAGGAATGTGGATGAGTTGTGGAATCGTGGCTAACGGGGTATGATATGGCTGGCATTGTAGGAGGAGGCAGATACTGATACGATACGAACGAGCTTCGCACAAAGGAGCTATTTGCTACAGAATCGTGTACCTCTCATGGCTTATTCAGGCTTCGGGGCCAGGGTAGCCTACAAAAGCTCCCAATACATGATGCAATCTAGCTTTTCCAACGCGGCCTCTTCTAGTAGCATCCTGCTCCAATTGTTGCCAGATTGTTGCCAGAACGTAGCTCGTATTCATCGACAGCGCGGATCAGATAGACATGGAGGGGCTTTTCCTATCCGATGCGGAGGCGAGAAAGAAGAGCGTTCAATACTGCTCAAGGTGTTTGTGATTGGTATAAACCTTTGTTTGAATCCCAATGGTGATCAGCATGCTCTCAAAATCGGCAGATGGCGGTCAGTCTGCGTGACGCCTTCCTTCTCTTCTTCAGATACCCTGATGACCTTCGACTCATAATTGACTAATACGAAGGCAAACTCTCGCTCTCAGACGTCTAGCTAAGCAGTTTCATTATAGGCAGACCTTGGAAAGGTTCAACGGGTATACTTTTGAGCTGACTGTGTGTAATGAGAAGTTGGTCCAGATGCTGGGACAGATACACAAATTTTATGTAACATGGCACGCCTTCTTGAACAAAAGATGGCTCCTGTCGCTCCAGATAGGCGGTACATTCTCCCGGATATGTTTCTGACCCATTTGACGAAGAAAAACAAGAGTAAATGAAAGTATGTGATCATTGATTGGCCTCGAATGCCATGGCTTGGTGAAAAAGAAGAAAAATCTCTCTACTAACCGATCAAATTCCGCTGGCCTGGGCCATGGTCGTCGTGTAAGTGACGCGCTGCAATTGTGGCCAATTACGGCCCTTGGTTGGCTGTAGAGTCCGGGCGTAGGAGGAGGACGGGCTGTTTTTTCTCTTCGCCTCTTTCTCATATTGAACGGTCACTGGAAATTTGATGGCTGCGATAAAGCTGTCGTCATCGCGTGTAATCTATTAAGAGACATCCATCGCCTCAGACTCCTCCGCTTGTGTCACGCTCTGAAATACGCTTTCAACTTGTTCCTTCTCATAGATTTCTGCATTCCCTGCCGCCTGGTTGCCTTGAATATTGTTGCTGAATTGAGTCTCCAAGACCGAGGAACTCATGGACTTTGACCCATTCTCTATACTTCCCAGTGTCGAAAGAACCCTTTGTCTATGCTTCTCGAGCTCGTCTGTCTCTCCTGTAGGCATTTCAGCCAGCTCAGTCTCACGGATCACCGGGTCTTCATACGATGAGCTGCTTGCACCGATCGACCACAGCTTCAAAGAAGACTCCTCAATGTTTTCTTTGCCTGGCCGCAGCTTGGGCTGGCCCGTGAGTGGAGCAGGGGAAGCAGATTTGCTTCCATCTTCGGTCACACCGACTCGATTCCTTGCCTGACAACCTGGAGCGTCTTCCTCATCAGACATCCAACCACCTGCACAGGTTGCCACAACTGAGCCACTGTAGTGCAAGCCTACGCTGCCCAAGGCTGGCGACACGGTTCCCTGCGCTCCAGCTGCGCCGTCTGTGGCTGAGAAGTCCCAAGACGGCCACTGACAGCCTTCGGTGTTGCCGACTCCCTCCCAGACCTTCACGGTACCGTCCATGGCACCGGCCCAAACCTCGAAACCTCCCACGTTCTCCAACCCTTGGAAAATATCGCAGCTCATCCGCTGGTGAGTACGTGCGTCCCGCCCTGCAAGGAAACCGAGCAACTTGTTTGCTCCACGCACATCGTATACAAGCATACCAGTCGATTGGCGCTCATTAATAACGAGATATCGGCCACATGGCGACCACGCAGTCTGATTGATCCCGGCGCCACCAATGCCCTGTATTGGCAGCGTGGAGCCCTTGGTTGACTTTCGCTTAGTTGAATCAGGAGATACTTCCAGATCTTCGGGAGGATCGCGATACACTACGCTTTCCGCAGCCTCCTTAATGTTCCATATTGCGGTGCAACCGCCTGAACGGGCGATGTCGTAAAGACCAACCCATCGCGTCCACGTCCCTGCTGCGATCAGCCCGGTAGCCTCTTGTCCAGCTGTAGGTTGCGCGCTCAGTGCAGACACGGTGCCGCGCATGCCGATGCCATTGCCCTTTCTAATATGGCGTCTGGAGGGAATGGTAGGCATCAAAGCAGAGGGCCCATCGCCGTTGCGTGTGATATCGAATTGCGCAATGAGGTCTCTGGTGCCAACGTAGAAATTCGTTCCGGGCTTCGGCCACACAAGGGAGTGGATCGGATAGTATTCTTCGGTGGTGGGTGAGGCGAAGTGGTAGGATGCTATAGGAGGTTCGCGTAGTGTTCCACTCTGGGAGGGAGTATTTTCGCCCTCTTGATAGGTCCTGTCCGGTGGGAAGAGCTGGTAAAGCTGTATAGGGTGATCATGGCTGGCAACCAGTAGGTGGTCAGTGTTGGGAATACGGATATCGTAGTAAGGGGCTGTTGCGACGACGCTTGTCGGCGTTGCAAGCTGGAGGGTTCGATGAGGCCGGAGCTTTAAAGGCTGATCCCTGGGGTCGAGCAGGTCCTCTGGGATAAGAAAGCTGCAGATTTTATTGTCGTAGGAAGAAGTGATGACTGTTGTTCCATCATGGGTCCTTTTGGTGTTGTTAGCGTCTGCCTCAAGTGATCTTTGGGTTAGAAGTGGCTCACCAGTGGGCGCTTTTATAGAAGGATGCTTTGGTCCGATCCTTGTCGGAAGACTCAGATGAGCCTGAGGTGCCATCGCTCGAATCGGAATCTGAAGAGCTGGAAACGCATGATGTCGAGGTGCTCGAGTTTGCAGTGCTCGGTCTACTGTCTGGAGATGAGAGTGAAGACTCCGGAGTCCATGGCCTTGTGTTCTCGCCTCCATATCTACTGACGGCCAAAAGGCTCAGCTCTGGCCTTTTGCTTGCCATGTCGATCTCAATTCAGGTCAGAGTCTGTCTGGATTATTCGTCCACATTGTAAATTTCTCAGGCCGTGCTTAAACCAAGCTCGAAGGCTGCACCAAATTATATGCAGCTCTCGAGTTGTGCGCAGGTGTATCACGATAGGCGTTGACTGGGAAGGCGTGGCGCAGGAGGTAAGGCTGTCAACCCTTGCAAATGACAGGGATCAAGTTTAGTGGCAGGTCCCCACCATCGGCTGGTACCGTAAAACAAGGGCTTACCTATCTAGGTACCCAGGTATCCCTGTAAGCTGCAAGTGCGACCCAAACTCATCCACTGACGCATAAAGGTCAGCAGCTGCCACTACGGTCTGCCACCTGCGCTACCCATGACTACAGTACCACGTCCTAACCACCGTGACCTCATTACCGCGTTTCCAACCTTGCGTCGAAACGGCCTCACATTGTGGAGTCGCTTAGTTTGCCCTCTTCTTCATCTTACAACACACGTCTTATTAGGTGCAACTGCGACTCTCTTTTCCCATCTCGAATGCTGCTTCCCGACATCCTATGTTACGTGCCTTGCCCTACATGCAGCACAGCGCGCCGAGCCGCGGTTCCTAGCATCTGACTCGAACTCCATCCCTGTTCTCACCGCACCTTCTTCACCACGACCTGCTCTGTCTGCTCTGCCAGCACTGCATATCCAGCCACGGGGTCCCGAAGTAGTGTCTGATGAGCTCTATCGAAGTGGCGTATCTTCAGTTACTCGAACCATCGCCTTACCCGGCGCTACACCAGGCACTCCCATCGCGATGGACACACCCGACGACCAATGCGCCGACCTGCGCGATCCCGGATTTGTGAATCTCGTCGTCTCCATGTATGTTTGGAATTAGATACGAAAATCGACAGATTCGTCTCGCTAATGCAAGAGGCAGCATAATCGTTATCGGCATGTTAATCTCCTACATGCCTCAACACTACCGAATCATCGTTCGCGGCACCTCTGAAGGCATCTCCCCGTACTTCGTCCTCCTCGGCACCACATCGGCAACTGCCGGCTTTGCCAACATCCTCACCCTGCCCAGGAGCATTCAGGATGCTGGCTGCTGCAAAGAGTTGGACACATTCGAGTGTATGGCAGGCGTGCTGGGAATCGTACAACTCGGCGTGCAATGGGTTTGTTTCGCCTTCATGTCAGTCGTCTCACGCCTAATGATCGCCGTGCGCTTATACTAATTCTGAGGCAGATTCGTACTCTTCCTCGTCTTTTTCCGCTACACGAACGCGAATGTTTCCGAGGAGGAGCTTGAAATGGCCCCAGAGGAGCCTAGGTGGCAGACTGCGGTCCTGGTCGCTACTGTCGTTCTCGTCCACATTCTAGTCACGGTTGTTGTCAGCGCCATCATTGTCCTGGTCTTCCCGTCCCAGCTGAGCAGCTGGGCTGTTTTCAACGGTATTCTAGCCGCCGGTCTTGCAGCTGTCCAGTACATCCCACAGATTTTCATGACCTACCACCTTAAGCATGTTGGTAGCCTGAGTGTCCCCATGATGTGCATACAGACACCAGGTGGCTTCCTTTTCGCGGCGAGCCTTGCTATCAGGCTCGGATGGGCAGGGTGGAGCACATGGGGCATCTTCCTGTTAACGGGCATCATGCAAGGCATTCTGCTTGGTATGGCGCTGTACTATATTCTGATTGGCACCGACACGGCAGACGGTCCTAGAAGACCTCCCATGCCTCGCTCGCTGTCACGCGTCTATGCTAATGGACTGGACGAGAACACCCCGACGAGGTACACTGGACATCCGGAGCATTATGCCATTTCCCAAGATCAGCTCGGCGACATACTTGATCGTCAAGAAAGCGATGCTGCAGCTGAGACTCAGCCTCTTCTCCGTCCGGGGGGCATCGGAACCCGCAGACGTGATGAGGATTAAAGCTCTCGAGGCGCTCTCAGCTCATTATTCACCCCAGGGGCCATTCTCAATCTCCCAGCCTGTCTGCTATCTTGTCGGATTTGGATGGAGTTTACTCCGTCTTCAAAGAAACGTCACCCTTACCGGATGAATTTAAAACATGGGCCCATATTTTGTGAGGCCGACGTCCAGTTCTCTTACTACCCCGTCAAGTTGGTATGACGATGGACATGACCTAAGCATGTACAACCGTGAAGGGTGAAAGGGATTGTTGAGCTTTTGTAGCTTTGATGTACCACATCAATATAGCTTGGAGTTACTGCATAGCAAACCTCCTCGTTAAAGTTTTGGCCGTGACAAGTACACAGATTAAGACAAATGAGGCTTGCGCCACCCAAATGCTCGACTTTTTTAAAGGACAGAACGTGACATAGTTTTGGACCTAGGTACCATTGCAGTATGTGGCGAAATTTCTCTTGATCCTAGAATCTTGATAAAATCTAGGTAGACCGTGCGCCTCCCAATCCGCACAAGCCTTGACAAGCCTCTCGACGGAATGCTGCGGAGTCGGGATCCCAGTGACGGCGATGACGAGCAATAGAGTGTGTGGCGACCTAAGGACTCGCACTGGCATTGAGGATCATGTTGAAGCACTGAAGTGATGTGTTCTTGGTATTGTACCAGAAAAGGTTCCTCCCTAGGCTTGCGCCGATGGATTTTGTATGTCCAAAGATGCAGCAAGCTTCATCTCGAATGCCATGAGCTCTTCGAACACAGCGTTTTCGGACAGGCTCATGCTGGATGAGCGTGAGCTGTGATCGGCACCTTGACTCATCAGGAGCTCCAAATCGTCAGGTAGGTGGCAACCCGCAGCAAGAGATAGAGTGCCTGTTTTGAAATATTGAACTATTGGATTGACGCAGGCACCGCTACCAACCAGGTAATTTATCTTCACGAGCCAAGAGGGATGTTGGATAATGATATTTCCAATAGCGTAACTTGTGTAATACTCGTGACTCTACAACACTTGTGATCGGCACTTGGTCGTCTTTATGTCTGGCGTTAGGATTCGCATGGAAGGCTTCGACTAATAGTCGCGCCTGAACGGATGCCACGGTCAGCTGCGATGTGTCTTGACTCTCTGAACATGATAGCAATACCCACCAGATTGTGGGATACTTACACAATCGTTGTTTGTCGTGTGGTACAAGGCTGGCTCGTTGTTACAGTCAAGTGTATGTGCATATGCCCCCTGTTGCAGCAGGAATCGTACGATATCGACCTGGCCACGCCAGCAAGCGATATGAAGAAGAGTTGTCTTACTCGCCAACTGCTCTTTCTTCACATTTCCTGGGACCACTTCCTTCAAATTTTCCGTGTCGAAGGGCTCGTTCAATCTGGCGCTTAGTAGCACAGGTTCGCAAAGCGACAGTGCCAGTTCCATGATCTCTAATTCTCCATACCAGCACGAGTATAGCATCAAGTGCTTGTTGCCTTTCAAGTCTCTCTTGCATACCTCTGATCGGAGACGATTTTGCAGGTTCCTGTTGGTAGCTGAGAGTTGTAGGGCATGTTTGTCGTCGAGATTGCCCATGATGGTGAACAAGAGCTCATTTGGGAGGGCTTGACAGAATCTAGTCAGTGATGTGTCTATGGACAGATTCCAGCAGATGCCAACTCAGGTACCTTGAAGGTGTTGTGGCTTTGTGTTAGCCGCAGCATGTTGTCGGGCCTCTTACGCAGCTTGCGAGTTTTAGTTCGAGACATGGATGAGCTAAGAGGCCCAGAGAAGAGTATGTTAATGTCTTGATCAGTTCTCCTAGAGCCAACGGGCTGTCAACATACTACGAAGCTTCGTACATGTCAGGGGCGCATCAGGCTATGTATCGGATGCGCCCAGACAGAAGGTCGCCGAGGCAGTTCTATTAGGAGGGTAACGTGTATGTGTCCAAAAGAGAAATTTCAAGACCAGGAATTAGTCGCTCCTTCTTTTTGGCGCGTCTTCGGGTGCGTTCAGAACGAATCTCATCGGCGAAGATCGCTTTCTCTTTAGTCAAGCACTGACCTACTGCACTGTCCTCAATGAAGAATTATCATTCACCATCACCATAAATGGTCTGTAAGTTTGAATCATGCTGGATTTTTCTACGGTGTCTTTGACTCGAAACACGAACCCACAACTACTTCCGGCCTGACACACCGGCCAACTGACATCGTAGACATTGACTGCATTCAACAAAGCGCTGGCTAGGAGCGAGTTAGTCAGTCGAAGTCGTGAGCCATTGTCGGTTTTCGACCAATTCGGTCTGGGACGAGCATAAGCTTTTGTCTGTGCTTTCGGTCTATTCTTCTAAAGCAGTTCTTACTGGGCGTCGACATGTGACATCAAGACTCGATCACAAAAGAACCCTAGCACTAATCCCAAGCTCGCACTCCACGCCATTCAATACGGCAAAATATTATCTTCGAATCGTGTTGTGCACAACGCTGCAAACCTGGAAGTGTGGTGAGTAGAAGACGCGATGGAGGCACGCTAGTGTTTATGTTTCTGGTCCGGGAGTTTGACTTAGTTCTCTCCTCTTTCTTTCAACCAGGGCGGGGCATGGCCCTCAGCTATTCAAATGAGAACGTATCGTAAAGACCTCGACGATGCCACTGCACAAGGTTGCGGAGGCCCCAGCCAATCATCTTACACGGATTCCTATATTGCCTATGCCTGTAGATACTTGGATGGTTTAGAAAAATCAAAGTCAATTACAGCCAAACCACCCGAATCAATGGGCTGGACCGCTATATCTATACCAGGGTGGGAGGTGATCGCCTAGGCCCATCGACTTTGTGGTTGAGAATGGCGGATACTTTCACTTTACATACCCAAGTATGCCGCGTACATTAGATTGGGCGGGTGGGCAAAATATCAGCATTCCAATCAACACAATTACCTGAAGCCAAGCAATCTGATTGATGTCCGCCTCAGGTGCCGCAAACAGCTCTTCCAGTCTGCCATGTTCCGCGCAAATATGCAAAAGATAAGATTTCCACCATGCAATCAAAATCAAGCAACAAGTCAAACGTAGGTATTAAATTAGCGTAGCTCTTTGCTCTCCGCGTCCCACTTGGACCCTAACCCTCAAGTCATACTGCGTCATTGAGCCCCGGGCTCGGTGCTGCTTATCTCCTTGGCCGAGTGACTACTCTATTGTCATTACTATCACTCAACGGACCAGAACTCCTTTGAATGTCATTTGCCTCGCTCAAAGGTTCCTTGGGTTACAAGAGTTTCCTCTGAAACCTTCGGTCGAAGCCCTCAGCAGCACTTAGAATCCACTTCTTCAACGCCACCACGCCAAGCTCGACCCTCCATTCCACCCACCATGGCGATAGGAAAGTACAGCGCCGTGCCGCCCCCTCCGGAACCTTCAGCCCACCACCCTACTCCAGCGCCGCCGACACCGACCGCGCCTCAGAATATCCCAGGCCACTCCCACTCGGCCTCTGGCACAATCGACATCGAAGCATGGACCATCCAAGCCTTACAATCGCTCTCCGTCTCCCCGGACTCCCGCGGCACTGGCGGACAGCCCCTTGCCATCCCCCTCGACGACAACAGCCGCGCGAGGGGCGTGACAATCGCACTGAACGAAGAGCAAGCCGCGGGGGCGGGCATTGGCCCCGCGCGACGCATGCCACTGCGTCGTGATTCCCTGAAGAGGCGCGAGGCGCTGCTCAAGGGCAAGGAGGGTAGTCGGCAGCGGCGGCGATGGGATATGGGTTAGCCTTTTTTCTCTGTCTTTTGGTTTGCTTTGCAGCATACCCCAGAACTCTCTACCAGATGGCTAATACCCCGTGGCGTTTTGCAGCGCGTCTGACTGACGTCCCCCACGTTGAGCCTCCACAGCCCAGCGACTGGGAGCCGAGGCCGGTGTACCCGATTCACCACATCCCTTACCATATCGCGCAATACTGGGATCATGGGTTGAAAGAGCAGGTTGAAGCCAAGACCAATGTTGCGCGAAAGAGGAAGGCCTCGGGCGAGGGCAAGGGGCGGGTTCCCCGGGATTTGCGCGAGACGATCAAGAAGACGCCAGGTGTCAAGGGCTGGGTGCGCACTCTAGAGGGCCCGGTCAGACAGTTTCTGATCGACCAGGGCGAGGCGCAGGAGCCGAAAGACGAGTCAGACTTCTCGGATGAGGAGATTGTGTTCGTGGGGAGGAAAGCAGCTTCGCGAGATGGGTGGAAGAAAGCCCATCGGGAAGTGCATGACCACGCCGTTGACCGTGGGATGATATACGACTCGTTGGAAGACGACGAGAGCAGTGCTTTCAAGTATGTCATTCCTTTCCCTGATCAATACGCTCAGCCGTTGCACTTGCGGCTTACTGACTTTTCGACCAGGCGATTCCTCACACACTCGATATCCAGCTATTATGGGTTGGAATCCCGCTCAGTGAACATGGGAACTCCGTCTCGACGGTGTGTTTACATTGGCCTTCGAGCAGTGGATTTGAAGAAAGGCTCTCATCTATGCGCTGATCTCCCGCGGCCCCTTTGGGAGCTTTTTTAAAGCCTGGGTCTACTTCTGTGAAGTGTGCTGGATTAATGGCATTTAGATGGCATAGAGGTATATAAATTCTGGCAACGTGCTTGCACAATTGGTCTTTTTGCCAGATTTGTCACAATATAGATTTGTTGCACCGACTTCGCGCAAGTGTCATTGCTATGGATAATCCACTTCAAAAGTAAATTGGTATCTCAATGTGTTCCCTATGATCTTCAAACCGTTTGTATGCCTTCGTCTTAAGCGCCAATGGCCTTGAGGACGTCCTCGCCAATCTTGTGCGCACTCGAGGGATTCTGCCCTGTGAGCACATTACCATCGACGACTGTCTTCTCGCCCCAAGGCTCAGCAGCCTTGACGTACTTTCCGCCCACTTCCTTCAGCTTATCCTCCAGCATGAAGGGCATCAGCGCGCTCAACTGCACCTGGTCTTCTTCCGTGTTGCTGAAGCCCGTGACCTCTTTGCCCTCCAGCAGGTGCTTGCCGTTGCTCAGCTTCACATTGACGAAAGCGGCCGGGCCGTGGCACACGGCCGCAACGGGCTTGCCTTTCTCGGCGAACGACGCGATCAGCTTCTGCGAAGTGGCATCGTTGGCGAGGTCACTTAAGTATGGCCATGTTAGCAAACGTATGGTGAAGCACAAATCGAAAAAAAAAGGGGGGGGGGGACAAGTGGTGAGATTCTATGGGAGGCAACTTACAACATGGGTCCGTGGCCGCCTGGGTAGAAAATGGCATCGTAGGAGTCGGCGGCAGAGGCGAACTCGGAGAGTGGCTTGGTGTTCTCCCAGAGATTCTTGTGGTCCTTGAGGAAAGCTTGGCTGGAGGCGTCCTCCTTGAACATCTCCACGGAGGCGGGGTCGAGGGGTGCAAGTCCGCCCTTGGGGGAGGCAAAGGTGAGCTCTGCGCCGGCCTTGATGAAGGCGTCGTAGGGGTGTGCGAGCTCCGGCTGTAATGGAGTTGTTAGAGACTTGAGTGCCTAGATACTTTGCATGCAGGACGAATCATGAACCGGGGGATGATGGCTTACCAGGTACCAGCCAGTGGGCTTTCCGGAGGAACCCAGCTGGTCGTGAGAGGTGAGGACGATGAGGATCTTGGGAGCCATAGTGTTCAATGTAGAGATCGTGACTATTGATCAATTGGTCTGGGGATTTGTTGTGAGGAAGTTTGGTTTAGGTGTTTGGATGAGAACTTGGAATCGCCAGTGGATGTGGCATTTCGTTTTTAAAGGTATTGACTAGTCTAAATATCTACTTCGCCGTTGATCAACCCCACCACACTATCCTGTCGAGCTGTTTTGCCTTCTCTGATCTTCATCCGCCTTTTCCTGCTTCCTTGATTGCAAAGCATCCGCTCGAAGCGGGCAGACAATGTTACGATGCGTGCATCTAGCTCGTCCTCGACTGGCCTGTGAAGCTGAAAGCTGTACTCCGGTAGCTTGATGCCATGCCCCACTGACGTAACAACAACCTCGGCTCCTTCCGTAGCTTGAACCTTCTGGGGGTTTCCGCATTTGTAAAGCAGCCGTTGGTAGTAACGGCTCGCCACTTGTTAGGTGTAGCTTACTTGTGCCAGACCCAGCGCTGCTTGGCTATTATTACCAGTTCAATGCGTGTAGAAATGACCATGCAGAATTTTTGTTGATAGTTTTTTTCTCTTCTCTTTTTCTTCGGATATATATATATATATATATATATATATATATATTTATATTACATTCCAAAAAAGGAAAAGGAATTTATCTCGTACGAGCACGGGTTGGGTAAAAAAGCTGTACGAGGCTGTACCATTGGAATGCTGGAGAATCACAGTAGGGCTGTGTGTGACGCAGGGTGTATACAGAGTGGGGTCACAAAGTGGTCATTGATCCGACTCCGTACCAAGATATAAAGATGCCTATCGGTGATCAACGGCCAAGCTTCCTAGCCAGCGATCTTGAGTCAGTGTTGTCAAAGATTCATACGTAGCAGGTGTGGGAACTGGCAAGAAAGTCGGATACTCTGTCCGGATGTATACAAGCTTGCCTGAAAGTGGAGCTTTCCGTGAGCCCGTGGCTCAGACCACTCTACACACCAACTTCCCGAACCTCGGCTTGCATCAGAGGGATACCATTCCACCCTCAACGCGAAGAGTACAAGAACCTCTGAATGAGGGGAAATGTGTACCTGCTCAGCCTTTTTTCCCTTCGCCGTATCCATTGCAGTAATCGCATCGCTCAACCATTGACCAATGAGGTGGCATGCTCTGCATCCTGACCTTCAAGCTCACAGCGATACGCGAGGCCGATCTTGCAGGCGCACAAAACCTGCACGTGGAGGGCTTGCATACGCAAGTGTTTTCCGGAGTGTGCAATCCCCGCTACGCGCAGATAATGGCTTTGAATTTCGTGATTAGGGGGCGCGACTGTAGAACCTCATCGCACCCTCCCGGATTGTCGATATGAAACCGACTGTGGTAGCATTCCCCGGGACACTTTGCTCCCCAGATATCTTCAAGCCCACAGCAGTGGCGCTTTCAAGCACTTGCGAACTTCATCCAGTATCTTGGATGCGCAAGCCCGAGGGCTCCCCGCTGGAGGACCGTCAAACATGGTCCATTGAAGAGATTGCTCAGCGGGAGGCACGCAACATCAAACAGCCCGTCATCTTACTCGGTCACTCGACCGGCGGCGCCATAGCGGCCTACCTCGCCGCCGAGAATCCCGACTTGGTTCGTGGACTCATCTTGGTGAACACAGGCGCCCACATGCGCCGACACGGCGATGTGAAAAAAATCATCCAAAACGTTCGGGACGGTCACGTCGATGACATTCGAGCGGCCGTCATTACGCGCTCCTTCGCGAGCCCGCCCCCGGACGAGGTGCTGGCGGAATTCAGGAGGTATGCGGCGTCTGTCTCTCCCCAGGCTATACTGGAAGCGCTCGAAAGCCAGCGAGATCTCGACCTGACAACGCAACTGGCGCGGATAACGTGTCCAACGGCGGTGGTACATGGCGTGTTGGATAGAGCACGCTCAAAGAGTGATGCTGAGGAGCTGGCTGGATTGGTGCCTGGTGCGGTGGTGCGGTGGGCGCAGTGTGGGCATACGCCTGTCTTTGAAGCACCCAATACGGTTGCTGAGGCCGTGACGGAGATTCTTGCGCGATTGGACTAAATATTACGGAAAACCTTGCCAGTCTTTTTCCCCGGCGAGGCTAAGTAATGGCATGTCGATTCGGGATGCAGACCTCGTCGAAGGCAGCACTCTCAGGCTAGTCCCACCGCAAAGATATCTGCTAGCAACTAAAGGCGTCTGAGGGACTTGATTTTGGGTTACGTATTCACATTTCAAAGCAGCCGCCTCTCGCAAACCTGACCTCCCAGGCAGCCTGCCGCCTGTGAAATTCGGACGAACATGAGGACGATCTTTTCGCGACTACAATATTATTACAAGACTCGAGGCATTATCGATCCCACACTGACATTCCACGGACACGTCCGTCTCAACCCAGGCGAATTCCAAAATGGAAGTGTCTTCATCCTGTCCTTTTTCGAAGTTGTCCTGACTGGCCCGCAGGCTAAGCTACTTCAGAGGATAAGGAAAGGGGAGAAGGGGGAAGAGGCACTTCTAGCGAGACACCCACGGGTCTCCTTCGCATGCAAGGTCCAAATACTGTCTATAGTACACAGACATACAGTCAAACCGGTTCCCCTGAATCAGCAGAACAACTGCTCGTCACTGCGTAATGGATGGGCTCCCCTCGTCACCTCTCTCTCAACACGAACATGCCACCGTGCCAGCCGTAAGCCCGATTCAGTCTCCGGCCATGCCTTCTAGCAGTGCAAAACGGTATCTTGCCACGTGGGTGCGGCTCGTGGAACTGAATGCTCCGCTCTACATCCAAGGTTGTCGGCCGGAACTGCCACACAGAGCCGTAGAGCTTCTCCGCCGCAAAACCCGTCGACGCCAGAGCGTGGAGGAAGTCATTCCAGGGTATCTCGCCTGGTGTGGAAGTCAAAGAAGGGCTGAAGAAGATGGTGCGAAATACCTTGAGGGCCCTCGCATCAACCGACAAGCTCGGCTGGAGGTCGGTGGTGTTCAATGCATCCACGTGGTCGTCTTCTATCGTCGAAGAGGTTGATTGGGCGGTGCCCCTTGTCTTTGTTTTGGACTTTGGTAACGGGAGGATGGGGTCTTGTTTCTCTGCCTTGCTGGGCTGAAGATCAAAGTACAGCGCTGACATGGGCTTGCTCAGTACGTCGGGGTCAACGTCAGCAGCGGTCGATGGCTTCTCCTTCTTTGCTGGCTCCACCCACTCTGGGGTTCGCTGCAGAATCCGTGGCTGAGACAGTAGACGCCGTGTCGCGGAATCGGCCAAGTTGCCGGCTTTCGCATGCATCAGATGATCCATACGTGTCCAAAAAGCGTCGAGATTCGCCTCAGACTGTCGCAAAGTCGCGACCTTGTCTTCAGTCCGACGCTTCTCAACAGGATAAGAAAATCTTCCCCCAGAGATATCTGCTAGCTTGACGACCGGCGCAAGGTTCTTCTCTGAGATGGCAGCGGAGATTTTGGCCCACGAAGTAGTGCGCGTTGCGAAGTCTTTCTTGATGTCCGCATCACAGTCCACTAAAGCGTTGTCAAAACCATTGGCCCACGGTTGATAGTTATCGAGCTGTCTCAGACACTGTGAGATGATGGACAGGTCTCCAATGACCGCAGCGATAAATGGAGAGACGAGATCTTTGGTCTTGGGCTCGGCATCGAGCACACGCTCTAGCTCATCAACAATCATCGGTAGTTTTGCCAAGAAAAGCGCGTGGCCGTCTTCCCATAGGGTTGACAGAAGCCAGAGCAGCTCGCCTGCTATTTTGTCCCTTTTGACATCTGCCCTGGACATAATCGACATTTTGGAAGAAGTGACATCCATGGGCGGCTGACGCACGAAGAGGTGTCGAAGCGGCGGCGATGGCGGAGCACACATTTTGAGTTGGCTCAGTGGGCCCTTGGCTGCCTGGTCCAGATAATAGCGAAACTTGAGCATTGCCCGGAGATATTCCTTCGGAAGGTCCTCCAGTGGTGAGATGACGGCGGAGTATCTTGCCTGTAGAGCCAGTAGCGCTCGAGCCTGATTCTGAAGCTCGGAGAAAACCTCAAGCGAAAGATATGCCTCTGATAGTGTGCTTCCAAGGATTCTGGACCAGAAAATGCCTTCACGAGCCTTATCGAAGATGGGGTGAGCTTTGCCGTGAGAATCTCTAATCATCTCACCACGGTGCTCTTTCAATTCGCGTAGCGAGTCGGCGAAGTAGCCGGGGTCCTCGCGCAGCGCCCATAGGTGATCCTCGGCGGCCGACGTCCGGGCGGTAAGAAGCGAGACCATACGTGCGAGATCGAGCTGGGCAGGGACACGATACGGAGCTTCTGCCGCCATGATAGCTAGAGACTCAAAGCCGCTAGCCTCGGCCTCTGTTCTCAGCTGCGGCTCTGGCTGGATGGGAATTGTGCTGCTGGTCAGGTTTTCTTCGGAAAACTCGTGTAGAATCTGCTTGCAGCAAGTCACCAAGAAGGCCAGGAGTCTCTCCTGAGCCTCAAGAATCATCAGGCCCTCTCCCGGCAGGAACTGTTTTCGAGTGTGCATCCAATCGAAGGCATCAGGGTGCTCATCCCACGCGAGCAACTTGCCGTACTCCTCGGCAATGTTTGCGCCGTTGAGTATCAGTATATACTGGTTCAGAAATATTGGACTGACGGCATTTGTAACAATGCCAAGATGCATTGCGTTGCCGTCGGCGGCAGCAAAGTTGCAGGGTGGGTGTCGGCCACGGGCATTGAGCAGCAGCAGCAATGTCTTGGGCCTGGCCAGAAGATCGTCCTGGTTAATGTATGGCCAAATGAACGAGTCTCTGTACTTGGTGCCAAGATCACGGCCGCTCTGGGATTCTCTCTTGAAAGCATCGAAGTCCGGACGGTGCATTGTTGGCATATTGGGCCAAGCTTTGAGCAGAATAGCCTGGCGTTGTGACCTGGTCTTCTTAGTCCATCGCTTCTGGACCATGGCTTCATATCGATCGAGGATAGCACGCAGCTCGTTGTGGCTGGCAAAGATTCTGGCAGACCGGCCTCCGGCTTCAGAACGGACTTCGTTGGGGGATGCCACTTTTGGAATAGGAAGACCTGCTCCCATGATGCCCGCGAAGCTGGCTGGATCATCCCAGTCGATGCCGTCCAAGTCAGGGAGACTCACATCATCAAGAGCTGCGACACCGCGCCCAAAAGGGTCGAATTGATGGTTTGGACGTGTTTCCATCGCGAACAAACCTGTGAGAGTCGGGAGCTTGATTGTACCTTTGGGCGAGGACGCCGCCTGGAAACTCTGATCCTACAAACACTCTTTATAACCCCAACCCTGTTGCTGCATAGGCACATTGAGCCTAATCTGGACCCGCAAATTACTCAAAATGGCCACTTACACGGATCGCAGATATAAACTACAAAAGTGTATTCAAACACCTGGGCAGAGTAAGTAGAATTTCTGAGAGGTATGTGTCACCAACCTGAGAAATTACTCATCCTGATCCCAGGGAATTCATTGGATACACTGCCGCGTTCGTAGAATTCCTCTTCTTCACCCTGTCCAAGTGCTTTACGTCGTTGCGCCCCCCCTCCCATGACGATGGAAATTTACAAATTTGATAAATAACCCGCATCATATATTGTCCTCGGCACCATGATGTTGCCCGCCAAAGATAGCCCAGATATATATAACTTCTTAGTCTGGTCAGTTCTGGTCTCCATTATCGCCTTCAATACTTAGGTGGCCGATGGCCTGGCAACCAATGCTACGCAATATTCCCCAGAGAATTAAGAGGCTGGAGGCCTCTGGTCGCGATTGGTGAATGCTTTGCTAGTCCGACCAAGGATTTGAGACCGTATGGCTGTCCACACTTCATCCGCTCTTCAAACATCAGAGTGATCTAGGTAGGGTACCTCGCCGATACCAACGGCACGAATCCCTGTTCTTTGGCCCAGGTCCTTATAATCTGGTGTACCAGTATGGAACACACATCGATTATCCCATATAGCTTGAAATCAATCAGCCGTGAGTACGGTCGTATTATGGCTGACAAGGATGCATTACAGCATTGCCATTCTATTCATGGGGTCGCAGAATCGCACGTACCAATGTCATTCTTGGTCCTCCATTTAAACCTGACTTGAAGGTCATGGTTTTCTACACCACCAGAAGTCAGCATTAGATCGAAGAAGTATGGCTGGAACCGCTACCCAAACACAAATGCAACAAAGACTGATCGCGGAGCTGTCCGCTGCTGATGATGTTGCCCCACTCACCAATTACCATCGCGTTGAACTTGTGTAAGAGCTCATCTGATTCATCCGGGTTCACCTCGTTGATTCGTCGCGCGTAAAGCCCTGCCGCGAATAGACTGTTCCTCCCAGTGACCGGGTGCGTCCGCACCACCGGGTGGACTGCCTTTAGGTCCTTTCCAACGTTTAAAGGACTGCCCCTGGGTCCTTCGTGGATGCTGGCGCCTGGGATACATTCGGCGGCTCGGAGCAGACCCTCGCCGACGAAGGTGGCGGTGAGTTTACAGACGAAGTCCTGGTAAGGCTTAGAAAGTCTATAGGCAGCAAGCACGAGCGTGCGAGCTCTGCGTCAGCCGTATTCGCCATTTATACCTGCTTTTCCCGCTCCTACAATAACCATCTCTTGTGATGGGGCTGCGATTCTAGGTCCCGGGTGCGTGTATTCGTCATTGGGCATCGTTTACTTACCGGTTGTACAATTCATAACCAGATGCCCATAACGTGTCGCCTCCTCTAATAACATTCCAAATGAGCAAGGTTATTGTGAAAGAGAAAGGTTTTCAATATACAGGGGTCTTCGAATTACGTGGCCACTATAGTCTGAAATACCCAAGTAGCATATATGGAAATGTAGCATACACTAGCCACGCATACCTGGTTTGCTAAGGACAGAAATCAGGTACAGAGTATGGAATACTAACGTCTGAGGCAATTGCGTGAGTCGAAGCGTTGTGTACTCAGCTGGGACTGGCTCGAATTGGATGTCGGCATGCCACTGGGCCAGCTTCGGTGTGTGACGGGGCTGCTTGGCTGGCGATGGCTGGCTAGCAAGTTTATGTATCCGGCTGCGGTTGGAAGAGCTTATTACGTTGATCTCGGGATCCTCCACGGAGCCTTCATTGGTGTCATGATTCTGTAGTCTTTTGAAAAAGAGAAGCACGGAGCTTGGTCAGTTTCAGTTTCCGTGAATTTGAAGGAGCCAGAAGGAACAAGCCGTCGGCTTTGTGTTATCCGTTTCCACCTCGTAGCGCGCATCACAAAAATAACCCAGTTTCGGAGAAGCTTTCACAGCATTGTCGCCACAGTGGAAATTGATCGACATACTTGAGTGGGTGAATATGAAGCGTTGAAGTTGCGGGCTTGCCTGAAAGCTGCCCCAGCCGCTGGACCAAAGTTTTTTGTAGGTCGTTAGTTAGGTTGTCCTGAGCCCGGAAAAAGACCACGCCTCGTTCAGAAACTGACATATCATGTTAGCAAGGGTACAACTTCCGAAACATTCATAGCTGTCGGTCAATGAATGTTTGATATTTTCATTTCATTTTTCTCCCCAAAGAGCATAACTCAACTCGTAATAGCAAGATCCCGAAGAAGTTCGTCAGTGTTGTCTGCATTGAGCAAGTCTTGCACAATGTTCACACCAATGAATTCGCGGCCAATTACAGGTGTGGTGTCTTCATAGAGGAAGTGACACAAGGCACCGCTCAGCTTCATGGGTTTGCTTCTGAGCATGACAGTAGACATTGGCTTTGTCATTGGTCTGAGTAAAAATGCGTGGAGCCGAGCAAGACCATCAGCAAACCACAGTTGCAAAAACCATCCGAGAATTTCACAACCCCAGGAAAGAGGCTATGTTCGGTCAGTTACAATCTTTTCTTAGGTGCCCAAAACCCCTGACATAGTTGACAACCTGGGTAATTTGATTAAGCTTTACACTGCCCAGGTCTTGTGTCAGACCACTCACGCCATCTCATTTCCTCGACACGTTGCCAAGCCCAGGATTCAAGTAGCAGCTATTATTATGACGGCTATCACGCAGACTCAAGACCACCAAGCAAAACTTAATAGTCGATAATACCGAAAACACAACATCCAATTGTCAATCTTCACAGGATAGTCGTATGCGAACCGTATACAGACCGAAATATCCAGAATTATCGTCCACATGGCGCTGACACATTCAATACCACCGTCCCCGACTGCTAGCGATGGCGACCCCGGGGCCCCTTTCTTACCTGCCGATGCACGTTGTGGAAAGTGTTTTAATTTAGAAGTCAATGAAAGATCGGTGCCTGGTAGACGAACAAGACGGCTAGAAGCTCTTGTTTTCCTACTCGCCGGCTTACTAGCCGTGCGGACCCTGATCGATATTCGACAAGTCTTTTGGCCCGTCCAGCAGCCCGCCGCTACAGCTGACGGCGGCCGCATGGTTACACCGATACCAGAATGTGCGTTCTCTTCTGGTCTACAAAGCAAGTATCTATGACTTCTCACATAAGGCAACTTACAGTAGCTATCAAAAGACTGGAATTTTCCAACACATCGGACATTTATGGTCTCTGGAAGATCCCCTGGAGTGAAGACGAATGGATGAATTGGTATGGCAATTGGCAGAGCCTTTGGCCGCGAGGACAGGGCATGGTGAAAATCACTCATCCGAGCGAATATCCAGACCTGCCTCCCCCCATGAAAGATTTTGAAGGTCGCGAGCCACCAGCCGATGACGGTTATCGATTTGGCGTAGCAGTGACCCATCAACTACACTGCCTGTGGTCGCTGCAGAGGTACTTCTATGAAGTTCAAGGCGGGAAACGTCCAGGCACCCACCACACGACGTTGTTTCATGTCAATCACTGCACCGACTACTTGCGATGGACAATTCTTTGCCATGCAGACACGACGATCGAGGGATGGGATGAGGAGCAATTACGAGTCCCTAACAATCCCAAGAATAGTGGGCCGTCCGGACTGCATAACATGCATCAATGCCGAGATTATAGCCAGCTATTCCAGTGGATGGAAGATAACCGCTGGAATGATCGAAAGGCTGGCGATCACGATATTCTAGAGAACTCTACATATGCAGATTTCGAGGACACTTGGGACATGTTAAATGAATGGATTGCGGCCGGGCACTGAGATAGTCTTCCGGCTGCAGGGACAGATAAATTGATGATATATTTGTGAATTGAAGTGGCGCTATCCTCTATGGTGACCCGCCTGACCTTCAAATGGAACAGCATGAGTACTCACGTAAGTCTGTATTTCATCAAAATCTCGACACGTCCGCATCTGTTTAAAGTCTGGCTGTGGTCCCTTTCCATTTATTGGTTTAGTTGCCAGGATTGGTGTCAAGTCAGAGGTGCACATAATAGTTTGCCGCAACCACTCAAGGCAGTGATCTGTGTTGACCCGTCAACATCATGCGTGCAAGCAATGAAGCAATGAGCCGGAGAGTTATCTGTGGCTCATTGTTGCTAAATCAACTTACCGATATGGTCTCTTTTGTACAATTCTACGTAAGTCGGATCGTGCGTATGTTCCTCAGGGACCAGCTGGTAATGCTCAGGCCACGTGGATTTGCGTAAGACGTTCTGTGGTGTGTTCGATTAGTGATTCAATCTGGTAGAGTCACGTCTGATGAGGAAGACCCAGGTAAACTTACCAAGCAGTGTAGCTCGTGGAACACTTCTGGTATCATGCGCACCCCGTCCGAGTCGCCCTCCCAACCGAAGGCTGTGCTCTCCGCGTCAGTCCTATTAATACGCAGTAGATTCTGCTTTTCTATGCGCATAATATACTGGTCTTGGTTGGCGATGCTATTCCATGCCGCATCCAGCTCGTCGCTAGGCGGCCCTCGAAAGATCGACTGAGATAAAGAATTGTACACAGAAACATCTAGCATGGTTTGGTAGTAATTTAGACTTTCAAGAGCCGGCGCTAGTATCCGAGACTTGGTCAGTACAAATCACCGGTACAGGGCTAGATTATTGACTGTTCCAGAAGACTTACACCATGTCGACAACCTTTTCCCGCACTCATTCAACGTGACGGACCATCTCCCAAGAGCGAAACAACCCAATAGCAGCAATCCATAGCAAACTAATTTTATAACATAGATCAGAATCAGCCTGACATTGGTCGGCCTTTTGCTTGGCAAGAGCAATTTTGGATGCCCTTCCTCGTCGATCTCAATTGGCAGTCGTGAATACATAGCTGAACTCCCCGGATTAGGTTAGCAATCGATTGCAGGAGAGGAAGAGCAGGGCCAACTGACCGATAGTAAGCTAATTACTTCGTCTTGTAATAAATCTGTCTTAACCTTCGAGGATCGTGTCATGACCACCACTACGAAGACTTTATAATTACTTGCCTCCTTACATTTAGGGTCGGCAAGTGTTAGACAGACGAACCACTTTTATTAATATATTTATAACCGAGTCCCTTAGCCCATGGATCTATGCCCGAAGGGGTAGGGAAGGCATTTCAGACTAAATAAGGTTCGAGCAGTTGATACATCTTGTCTGACAGCAAGGGTGAGTCAGTACACGTAGTCGCCCGAGCCCTGAAGCCAGCCCAAACTGTGGATAAACAGGTGCCTAAATACGAATTCGAGACGCAAGGTAACAGACATGTCCCCTGGCCAGCAGGCAATCTTGGGAGATGTTTTTGAAAGTCGACAACACCCCTTGCAGTAGCCAGTATCTAACGATTTACCATTCTTAACGTATATCTGATCAGAAGCTGTGATATTGTACCTCTATCAGCTCTTTACCTAAGACAACGTCAACAATGCACACTGGTTGCGATCCGCCCACTATCCAGCTCGAAAAGGAAGAGCGAGAATATCTGGAGAAGGTCTGTGTACCAGCTTTCAAGAGCTTGCTGGAGCATGCCCGCAGCTACTCGTCAGCAGAGGCTGAGGACCATTTGCGTGCTTTTACAGATTGTATGGCCTTGTGGATAAGGGGACGTCAATTTTCCTCGTTACCGACTGCGAAGCTCCCAATCGGCAAATGGGCCCCTATGACCTTGAGCATCAACTACAAGGCATCGTTGGAGGACAATAATGTGGCTCGAACGGTGCGCTTCACTGTAGAACCTCACAAGACAGAGTCTATGGCTGTCTTGTACAGCCTGGCCAGACTACTTGGCGATCCGGATATGTCCTGGTCTGATCAGGTTGCAGATGCGTTGCTTTGCATCCACCCCTCGTTGACTGTTTTTGCAGGAATCGATTGCGACGGTCCCAGCAGAAAGCTGAAGACATACCTAAATCTTCCAAAGATGTCAGACACAGGGATAAGCCGCAATTCTTTCGTTCTCGACACAATCAGGAATCTCAAAAATGAAGCGCATCACATCGATTTGGCTCCAGCGTTAGACCTCCTTGAGGACTATCTTGTCACTCCAGATGGCAGCAGGCTTTTTTTGCATCCAATTGGTATGGACTGTCCAGATTCTTCCTCGAACAAGGCAGCTAGAATCAAGATCTATGCCTTGTTGCCGCTTTGCAACAGCTGGAGCATGGTGAAGAGTGTGCACACATTTGGCGGGAAGCTCACCTTGGACCAAGGACGCAAGGCCAACTTGGAAAAACTTCGATCTATCTGGAACCTTTTGCGTGGAGAGCCTCAAGAGCTCCGCACGGAAGATGAAGACTTCGACAAGCCACCACGATATCCGAAGCATTTTGTGAACGGTCTCATCTTCTCTTTTGAGCTGATCTCTGGACAGGACGTTCCGGAGGTCAAGACATATGTGCCACCATACCAATACTCGCCAACAGACCGTCATATTGCGTCCAATATTGCCCAAGTATTCCACCATCTAGGATGGCACCAAGCCGCTCATGACTATCCTGTAATGCTTGAAGAAGCATTTCCACGGACGAACTTCGACGCTGCGTCAACTCCAGAGACACTGCATGATTCCATTTCGTTCGCATGCTCGCAAGATACTGGGCTTTATGTAACTGTTTATTACAGAGAGAGATATCTTCCTTAGACGGTGAAAGGTGACTGCAAGGTTTCCAGGTTATGTTTGTATATGTTGAATAGTTTGGTTTTTTTTTTAAAAAAAAAAAGAGAAGAAGAAAACTCGCCTAGTCACCAAATTATCTTTCCTGTTCAGTGTTCACCCTAATTGTTCAAATGCGCAAAGGGCACTAAATTGTGCCCGGATGCCCACGCCCAAGTGGAAGTCACCGACAGGATTTAGAAGTGATTGATTCATGGCCAATATAACACAAGCACACCGTCACACGAACAGCCAGCCACCTCGATGTGTATGTGAATGATAGAAACTGCTTCCCACATGTATAGCTGGCTACTGGAGCCCTAAAATGCCTCCTTCAAGCGGCTTCGTCAACATCCCTGCTGAGAGCGGCGTACTCCTCGAAGTATCGTTTGTTCTTGGGCTCCTCGTCCACGTCCCTGCTGAGAGCGGCGTACTCCTCGAAATACCGTTTGTCCTTAGCTTCTCCATCCACGTCCCTGCTGAGAGCGGCGTACTCTTCGAAGTACCGTTTGTTCTTGGGCGCCTCATCAACGTCTCTGCTGAGGGCGGCGTACTCCTCGAAGTACCGTTTAGCTATTAACACTTCTGCAGCGGAACTGTCAACTGTAGCGAGACTCATGTTAGCGATCTTAATCCTCTTCGTGTGATTACCAACAAGGCAGGACAGTATCATCCAATATTCTTCAATACTCACTAGGAGCTGCTAGAGAGGGTACCGCAGCAAGCAGCATAAGAGAAAGGACGATCTTTGAGAAAGCCATGGTTCAAGAAGGTATCCTAATCGACACTCAGGCCAAAGTAAGTGCGTGATAATATTTGCAGTAATTGCACGATTTGGGGACGAGGTTTTTGTTCTAATTCGGTATCTAGGTACCCAAGGAAAAGTCTCGAAAATGCCTGACTCATTCAGATAAGCTATACGACGACCGACTACACGACCAAACCTGCTGGTAGTGCCGAGGAGTATCACGCAAGCCTTGAACTTTAACACTTGCAGATGACATGCACAATACCTAGGTACGTAAAACCCTGGCAGGTGTCAAAAGTGAATCTTTACGGCTACTTACTTAGGTACAGACGCCGCATTAAGCGCTAGTGACTCGTGAGCCTCGCCAAAAATATAAAGTTTGATACCGAAACCTAATAGCTTCTGAGGCTCCGCTATAGATGGGTTGCAGCCCGCATAGACAGGCCAAGTTTAAAATTATTTGGTGTACCTCCGTACGGCAGAGTTGATGCCAAGGTGTAATTATTTATTAGTGTTTCCAAACTCATAGTATCAAAGATGTTGACCTGACTTATGAAGATGAGCCTCGTTTCAAAGGGTCCGAGCAAGATAACGAATGCGATACCTTTTCAATACTTTGGAACATAAAGCGGTAATAGCACGATGGTCGCTGGATGTAATTTCTGCAGTGCTAACATTATATGGGTAGGATCCATGGATAGACTTGAAGAGCCGCTTAACTAGAGAAGGCTGATATAAGGCTTCACGCTCCAGACAAGAGCAAACCCCTTCATCTCCTGTTGTAATAAGCGATGGTTCGATAGAAATGAATAACATTCCTGGTTGTTTGACCGTCTTGTAGAAGGCACGGCTCGGACAGGGAACTAAGTTATCTTGCATCGACTGAACCTGCCGCTGCGACACTCTCGCTGACTGGCTCATATGCGATTTCAGAACTCACGGTTGATTCAAGAAGGGTTGCCTTAGCAACAATGCCTGGTTGTTGTCTCGCTGTGGTTGAGAGGCTTCAAAGACTGCGGCGTCGGAATGCTGCTGGTAGTGGAAAAGGCTTCTTTCCACGCATAATCAGACTGGTTTGTATCAAGCTTATGCAAATCACCTATTGGTATATCAACTAAAATTTCATCCAGATATACATCGTGACGTACATCTTCCTACAGCAGCAGGTCTTATCTCGCCCATTGATAAGCCGTTCTTCTCGCACAGACGTATTCTCACTTGTCTTCGCGGCTCTCAGCCTCCTATCAGTCATACGACTCTTTTCCATCTCGTCGTCCGACTTCCGCAAGTCTCTGTGGGCTTGGTTTCTTATGTCATGTCTAGTCTTTTCTTCAACACTAGATTTAACCAAGGCTTTCGCTTCGTGGATGCTCGCGGAGCCTGCAGCTGAAACTTGTAAATTGGTGGCTTTGGTCTCTTTCAAAGCCGTGGTGCTGATACTAAGACTCTTGGAGCACAGAAGAGTAGGAGAGAAAACCTGTTGCCACCTTCTGCCTCAGTCGGCTTGGGGCATATCCAAGAGCGGGCCTTTATTAGGTGTCCTTTCTCTGCTTTTCAAAGGGTATAAGCGGACTCTCTCTATCACGGATCTCTTGGATCTAGGAAAAGAGTTGGATTCAACGATAGCTGCTGATTCAATACATGATACCTTCACGCGATGTGGGCAGACCAGTCATCTGAACTTTGGTTGCTATCTGCTAACTGGAGAAGCAGCTAACGGGAAATGGCGAAAACACGCACTCTTCTTCGCCGCATTCACCACTTGTCGAACGGAACTGGCAATTATTACACTCTCGCGGCTAATTCTTGTCACCCTGAACATCACCCAGCCCTTTCTTCTACGACGAGTAGTGAGCACCACAACCAAAACCAATGAGAACACTGCAGTGAGCACGGAGGCGCTTCTTGCTGCTATATGTCTATTGTACACAAGTATATCAGTAAGACTTCCCATGAACCCACCGGTGATTTGGGTATTGGGATGATCTCATCCATTTTTGCGAACCAAGCTAAATCGTCCATTACTTACTCTGAATTCCAATTAGGTTGCAACGTTTCTTTACCAGGTGCCAGCCTCACGTTTTACAGCAAAACTCAGAGGCAGCCTAATTACACTCATCTACAATAAGGTTTTGAAACTACCATACATTGTTTCCGACGCATCGGGTGTTGTAACCTTGATTTCCACTGACGTTGAGAGAATCTGCGAGGCATGGGAAAAAATTGTTGGGGACCTTTGGGCTGGGATCCTACAGCTCGGTATTGCTTTATGGCTTCTGGGAACACAGATGGGATCTCTCTGTCTGGCCCCTGTACTGCTAACATTTGGTAAGCTTCCCAAATCTCCATAGGCTTGTTCACATTCATATGCCGTGGGGTTGCTCGCTGTAACCTATTCGAAAATCGATGTAAGTGATGCAAACATCGAGAAGGAGGAGAGTCTGACTATCTGAGAATGCTTCATACAGTTGCCATCGGTGCCTCCATCATGTCGAACAAATCCATAACTTCCCGGCAGAAACTTTGGTTTGAAGCCGTTCAAGAGCGAGTTGACTTCACGTCGTATGTGCTGGGGCATATGAAGGAAGTCAAGATACTAGGTCTGAGCGAGAAGATGGAACACTTGGTGCAGCACCGAAGGAGCTTGGAGTTGAAGATTTCCAAGGGGTTTCGAAAAGCTTGGGCCTTGAGGGCAGTTCTCGGTACGTCCTGTATTTCCTGGGCATCTGCGACCCTCTCTACCCATTTTAATATCGATTGTGAAGGGTGACTTTGTATTCTGACAACATCATCGTAGCTCACACACCCCACTCCTTCATCTGGCTTGTATCTCTCGGTGGATATGCTGTGGCTGTGCGAAACCGAGGCCACGAGCGCACGCCTGGCGTGCTCGACATGGCCACGGCACTGTCCAAAGTGAACTTGTTGATCGTGCCCCTCGGCCTGGTGCTCAACACTACCGCACAGTTGATCGCTGCACTAGGATGTTTTCGACGGATACAGGACTTTTTAAATCAGGACGAAATAGCAAATGAGGTAAACGAGAACCGCATCGTGCTTGAGACAGCAGGTTCAACACTTCGAAGCACCGAATCACGTTCATACACGACCTCAAAACCCGTCTCAAATGCACGGCACGAATCAATCCGGGAGAAGCTTACAGAGACCAAAGCAACAAAGAGCATGTTGTTATCTGACACAAACAATCTTAGTGGAGCCAGTATAAGTCTATTCAACGCGACTATCGGGTGGCGGCATTCCGAGGCCATAATTCGCAACTGTACCTTTACTGTAACAGAAGACACGCAATTCACAGTTATCACAGGACCTACTGGGTGTGGCAAGTCAACGATTTTAAAGGCTATTGTTGGCGAAGCTCCTATTCTGAGCGGCCGTATCGCCAATAACATCCACCGCGTCGCTTTTTGCGATCAGGTTCCTTGGGTTTCGAATGGCACAATCCGCGATATTATACGCGGAGATTTACCTATCGAAGAGTCTTGGTACAGCACTGTGATCTCTGCTTGTGCTTTAGATGTGGACCTGCTTCAGATGCCCGAGAGAGACATGACAATGGTGGGAAGCCAGGCCATTAATCTCAGCGGAGGTCAAAAGCAACGCATTGTAAGTAACGGACCGCTCAGGTGGATTAACAGCTTTGGATACGGCGGTCTTCTCTACTCTGCCCTTTTATTAGCGTTGCTTTCTATAGATCTTTTCTCTGCTTATCTTTGCGATTCTTCTCGATCAAGTATTTCTAATCTGTTCCTCTACAGGCTATAGCACGTGCATTGTATCCGCGAAAAGAGACTGTAATATTTGACGATACTCTCAATGATCTGGATGCCGTTACCTTGAAGCATATTGTTTCTCATGTGTTTGGTCGGGAAGGACTGCTTCGCCGACAAGGCACCATGACCATACTAGCAACCAATTCCTTGAATGGTACGTAGTATCAGACTATGAGCCCTGTAATTCGTGGACTCAGGTAGCCGCTAATGTTTATACTGTACGGCAGCTTCTCAGCTGCTTGAAGCGGATCAAGTGGTAGTACTTGACAAGCGAGGACAAACCGTCGACGTAGGTCCGCCGAGTGCAATTAATCCCCAAACTACCCGGCACAAGGCCCGTACCGTCGATGCTGCACACAACGAACTTCCCCTTGGACAACACTCGGTGATGAAACTCTCACCTCAGGCGCCACTCGCTGCTCATACCGCGCTCTTTGCCCGTACGGGACTGTTCTCCAAGCAAGGCAGCGAGTCGTTTGTCTACAAGTACTATGCGTTCAAGGCCGGTTGGATATGGCTATTCATATTTGTTATCTGCTTATGCAGCTATTCAGGTGGACTGACCATGCAAGGTAAGAAGTTTTTCATATTCTTTCTTCAATCTGTTCAACCTTGCTGGCCTGCTTGATGAACGAAGCAGTGCTTCGTTTCAGGGGTCCCGTGCAAATATCAACCCCACCCCAACCCCTGAGTTAAAAACACATCCCCTTTGCTCTGTACTAACGCCTTATGGGCAACGAGTATCGCTGCGTGGCTTGTGAGGTTTCCAAGATTCTTTGTGCCTGATCTGAAAGAGACTTCCTTCGAAAAGATTCCACAGCTAAAAAGCCATCATACATGTAGTTGCCTGGGTCTCGACATGGTCAAAGGGAAATGAAGTGAGTGATGTATCGAAGCCCAGGCTTGGCTATAGAATCGGAATTTTTGCTTTGCTTTGCTTATGGCAGACTATCGCATTCTTTTTCATGAGCATGTAAGTTTGGAGCTTTGTCTGCCTCACAACATAAGCGCCTAGAACTAACCGCCTTATGACAAGTTTGGTCTACATGATTATAGGCCCGCGAGCGTCTGAGAAGTTACATGATGGACTTTTGAACGCGGCCATACGGTCAGTCTTGCGAGATTCTTTTTTTTTTTTTTTGGAACTATCGCACTCGTTCTATGTTTTCTAGCCAACCTTGGGAACCAACTGACGTTTATGTATTACAGAGCGCCTCTGGCTTATTTCTCTGGAATTGATAGCGGAAGCGTATTGAGCAGGTAAAACGAGACCATACCAAGTTTGAGTTTCCTCAGCCAAGCTATATCTATCAATTTTGGTGCCTGACGTATGAGCTTTCTGTACCCACAACAGATTCAGTCAAGACATGCAACTCATAGACTTGCAGCTGCCCAATCTCGTGATGAATACGAGCATGCGTGAGTCTTCTCAAGATCGTTTAGTGTCTACTCGGACGGGCGTTTCTGCAAGCACAAGCTGACTAGTACCCTTGCCTCACGTTCAGAGCTTGCTGTATGTCTGGGAATGCTAGCCACAGCAGTCACGGCCGCCCGCCAGATTTTGCTGTTCCTGCCGCTTGTTTGTGGTGTTCTTTACTTTTTGCAACGCTATTGTTTACACACATCCCGACAATTACGATTACTCGAGTAAGTAAATTCCCAAATTAGTCGTCTTTCCAAACCTTTCCCGGACGTTGATTTTCCAAACTCTTGGTCTTCGGAGAAAATATGATGGAGAGGAAAAGCAGACGGCAAAGAAGAAGGCAAAGAATCTCATCCCTGTCATCAAACCACGTCAAGTCATGCCAGAACAAGCGTCACCCCTTTCTAAACTATGTAATATTTGGAATTCAAATGCTAATACCATTCGTTAGCCTGAAAGCCAAGGAATCACTTCTTGATCATGTATCTGAGTCTGCTCACGGTGTAGTGTCTATTCGAGCCAACGACTGGGCCCAACTGCAGCAGACGAGATTCGCGAGCTTTCTTCAAGCAACGCAGATCCCATATTGCGGTCTTTTGTACGTACAAAACTGGCTGACCTTCACACTTCTTTGGGTCGTGGCCATGTTTATAACGCTGCTCGCCGGTGCCGGTCTCCTCGGGCGCGAGAAAGTCAAAGACCCGGCTTTCCTGGGGATCGCTCTCGTGACTGTGATGAACATGAGCACTAATCTTACTCATCTGATGAATTATTGGGCCTCATTGGAGGTGACCTTGGGAGCAGTCGCACGCGTGAAAGAATTTTCAGAAGGAACCCCTGACGAGAATGTGTCGATGAATGTGGCGCAAGAACCCACCTACCTGGCAGCCTCGCCCAACGATCCTTTGCCTGGCTGGCCCCAGCAAGGTATAGTGAGCGTCAGGAACTGGTCTGCTTACCACGACTGCCCCAACGAGTACGTGTCGCATGACTGTTTGGTTCTGACTGGTGCTTCATAGCCCATGAGGAATGTTCCCAAATCGGCACACCTAACTGACCACGCTTTCAGTCCCCAACCTCTTGTTCTCCGCAATGTTTGCTTGGAAATTCACGCGGGCCAGAAAGTCGCAATCTGCGGTCGGACAGGAAGGTGAGTTCTCATAATTGAAGTCCTTCAGGACTAGGTCTGTGATGGTCTACGGGTAGAAGCTGACCGTTCGGTCATTCTTGCACACCTTGACAGTGGGAAAAGCTCTCTTATCTTATCCATACTCCGCATGATCAATGGCACAGACGGAGGAAAAATCACTCTAGACGGCATAGATGTCTCGACGATCCCACCCACAGAGGTCCGCAAACGGCTTGCATGTGTCACGCAGAATCCGTTCATCTTCAACGGCTCCGTTCGCGAGAACCTTGATCCTCTTGGAAGGTATTTTGGGGATGACGGTGCGCTCATCACTGCGCTGCGGAAGGTTGATCTCTGGGATGTGATCTTCGACAAAGCCGGGAGGTGGCCCGAGGCAGCTGCCCTTGACATGCGTCTGCATGGTATGGATGACTTGGATTCTCTATCGCTTTCGCAGGGTCAGAGGCAGCTCTTATGCTTGGCCAGAGCCTTACTACATCCAAGTCCGATCATACTTCTCGACGAGCCCTCAAGCAGGTAAGAGACATCACCCAAAATGTTTCGCCTTAAGAACCTGGTGAAGTAAGTATGTGAGGGGTTCAATGCTGACATTTTGTTGGGAACCCAATGCAGCGTCGATTCGGCAACGGAGTCGCGCATCTTGGACGTTATTCAGTGTCAACTGGCCCAACGTACCATCGTCACAGTCACACATAGCATGCAAGGCATCATGGGATTTGACAAGGTCGCCGTGATGAGCCATGGCCAGTTGGTGGAGTTCGGCCCACCAAGAGAATTGCTAGACCGAAAGGACAGCGCTCTAACAGCGCTCTATTCCGCGAAGTAGCCATGTGTAGAGTCCTTAAGAATATTAGCATAGTAATTTTGGATACTCCCGACATTGCCCTGCTCACAAATCAGGATCTTGCAAATAATCCGTAGTGAGTGCTGTGCGGCCTCCGAGAAAGATGGTGTTCTGCGGAGGAAGTTCTAGAAGACGCTGATCATTTGTCGGCAGCCAATTTGAAGTTCTTAGGACGACAGCGACGGGTCAAAGGTCTCCCGAGGGCGAGTGGCGAGGGTTGCAGTGAGCGTGACGACACCTTGCTGCTGTTAGTGACCACAATCACAGTTCGCGCACAAATCTAGCTTGGAAACGTAGGGGTGCAACTGAACACCATTGGCTGTCATTGACAAAACACTGACTTGCCACAGGGCAGATACGAGCATGGTAGCAGTCTCCTTTGCAGCGCAGTCCCCGATCATATCTATCTCATTATAATGACTGGCTACATTGCACAACGTTCCTGCAGGCCAATATACAGACATGCCATAGTAGTTTGGGGGCAGTATGGACCTCGAGGAGGTCTTGAGGGAGTACAGTCAGTACCTGCATGTCATCGTGTCTGCCGTGTCTGGAAATGTGCCTTCCTGCACATCATCGGGGAGGCTTATAATAGCGACATTCCGGAAGTGCTTAGAAGATGCACCCATCCGCAGCGGGCGAAGGCAGGATGGATACATAGTAATCTGTTTAAATTCCTACATGCCGTCAAGTGCCATGTCGTAATGAGCAGCAGTCCGTAACAGGGAGATAGCCAAGAAGAAACAAACTAGAATAATAACCGAGACACTGGATCAACCTTACGTACGGTCTAAAACCTGGGGTAGTGATGTTTGCAACGGTGGCATTCTGTGGCTCTCCAACGACGGCCCGCAGGGCTAATGATGGAACTAGCGCAGGCCAGCGCAAGCCAGCTACCATAGTACACCTGCAGGTTTGGTACATGTTTCTAAAAACAGATCCACACAACGCATATGCATGGAAACCCTTAGTTTCCGCCACCTCTGCTCAAAATCAAGGGTAGCACATTCACGTGTGTGGCTGTGAGACATGCAGGGACAAGCTAAATTCTAGCAACGGTGTTCCATTCGTTCCATTCTCGACCTCGGGACGGCTCTTGTGATTGAATTATACCGTGCCACCAGTGCTCGGATGCCGCCCGGGGGACGTCCGATCAAAAAAGCTGGCGGATGACGCCAGGGACGTTTTTCTGGAGGCTGACAGTGGATACTCGCTTGTCACGACTAAACAAACCTAAACCCAAATACTCCTTGCTTGAGTGTACAATGCCAAGGACCAACAGTATCGCCTCTATGCACATATGGCGCTGGCTTCCATGACTGGCATCTGAAGGATTTGTGCCCCGAAGACCAAAGGGGCTGCCATGTAGGTGAGTATGCGAAACATTCCTAAAAAGTTTGGCACTTTCAAGATGCCGATCCCTGTCTGTGCCTCAATGTGCGGCCTCCAAAAAGTGCCTGACCCTGACGCACTGCAAACGCAGAGCCTTACGTATGTACATACCTTAGGTAGGCGGGGGTACACCACCCTACCGCTCCTAGCCGGCTAGCCTGGCTGCCCTGGGGGCCTGGCTGCAACCTGGGCTGCCTCGCTAGCAGTCATCCCAAAGTTGCGGGTTGCTGAGGCGGTGATGGGGGGTACCTAGGTACCTAGTAGTGGATTTACCTAACAGCCTAGGTGGCAGCTGGCAGGGCTGCACCTGCACAGCCAAGCAGTCGGTGATCCAGATTCATCCCTGCTCGTGCGCTAGATGGGCTGCAACACCCTTGCGAGGACCCTTGCTGATCCTCCTCCGCCACCACCTTTATTCCAGCTCACTGCCTCTTATTTACGCCCCTCCAACTACTTACTATCTTTGTGACGTCTCTTGTTTTCATTTTACCTAGCTAGTCTTTCGCTCTTCTTGCTTTCGCTTCGTCGCTATAACGCACTTTCGCTTTGGTCATCTTCATAACGCCTTGTGTCGCTTTAACACCATACACTTATGTTGCGTTGAACCAGTGACTAGGCCAGCAAGCTTTCAGGATGTTCCCGCAGGACATCTTCTTGAGGCTACCTACGCCCACAGCCTTGCTTCTTCTATCCAACATCGTGGCCCTCACCTCAGCACACGTGCCGCGCCAAACACCCACCACAATACCATACCGACCGCTGAATGTGGTCAATTATCCACCTTTGCCGGCGCCTACATCCCCACCCCTCGATCTGCGCGCGTTCCATGAAATTCTGAGGAGACAGGACACAAACACAGTGTGTGGCTATATAAATGGCGATGCTTCATTAGCAGCAACCTGTTCGGCAGGATCCCACTGTGTAAAGGATGCCGATGCCAATGTGATAGGTTGCTGTCCCAACGGCGTCGACACCTGCACATCAGGGGTCTATACAGCATGCGTGGATGCAAATAGCGGTGCCCAGACTGAGCTGAACCCGTATGTGTTCACTTGCACTCAGGGAAATGTCTGCTACAGCAATATGTATGAGGGAGGATATTCACAATTTGGGTGCGGAACAGCCACAGATCTGGCAGCGACAGTTCTCCCAAGCGCTTCGGGCGTCCCCTCAGCGATTGTTCTCACAACCGCGGAAGTCTCTTTCACACAAAGTCCCAGTCCTCTGGCGACCCCTACGACACTCGGCACAGCATCTGGGTCGAGCACTTCTACTAAGGCTTCCTCATCATCAGCAACCTCGGAAACAACAGGTACTCTCACTACTATTACCATCCCGTCCCCGTCGACACTCACCGAGACGAGCTCATCGACCGAGTCCTCATCGACGAGCTCAACAAGTTCGACAAGCTCAACGAGCGTGACACCCACGGCAGCACCAGGGACGAGTACAGGCAACGACGGTGGTTCAAACCACACAGGAGCTATAGTTGGCGGCAGTATTGGAGGCGTAGCCGCTTTGGTGGGCATTGCAGCCGTGGCGGCTTATTTTTACCGAAGACGAATGTCAGGGAACTCTCGTCAAGGACCTGGCCCAAGGCCGGGAGACACGCAGTACATCAGCCCCATGTCAGGCGGTGCAGCCTTTGCCCCACTGGGCTCGAGTTCGGATAGCCACAGTGGACGATCGGCGACGGTGCGAGGCAAGACCATCACGCACATTACAGGCGGGCCAGGGCAGAATTCGTTGTGGCACAATGAAAGTGACATGACGGACCGTCAATTCCTCGAGAATCATCCAGGCACAGCCTGGGCTCCTGCAGGCGCCGCAGCTGCTGGAGCCGGCGGCTATCGGGGCGCGTATGCCTCGCCGCACGACTCTGGAGATGACGAAGTGCCTCTGCGTCATTCATCCCCTGAGATAGAGGACTTCACACAGGGATTCCACGATGCTTTGAGCCGGATTGGTGAGGAAGACGAAGAGGACATGCTTAATGACGTGAATGGCGCTGGAATGAGTGGGAACAACCAGGGCACGGGTGACCTGGGCGAGAGCTCGAGACCCCTCTGGTTGCAGTCGAGACGCCAGTCGCGTAATTTAATGTGGACATGATCATATCGACGGTGGTCACATGAGCTGGTTATGATTGATTTTGCAAGGCAGCGAGGCGCTATGTTCACACTCAATATCAAGTATATACTTCACGACGGAAAATATGTAAATCATATGATAGAACGCACTTACATACCCTGCATTAATATCACAATATAATGCCACAGAGAGAAAGCATGGGTTCAAATATTCATGGCTACAACATCTCCTTCACAAATCATTTCTGAGAGCGGGCTTCGGATGGTTTCGTACAGAAACCCATTTCAATGTTTCTTGATATGAAAAGCATCTCACTTTAGATACCTAATAGATATCACACTTGAAACTACGAAAACCTGCCCGTGTTGATGGGCAAATACCGCAGCCAGAAAACACCACCTGTATGGAAAGGCCCGACAATCGATGATTCAATCTAGCATAAGAGATACAATCTGACATCTCCCGAAGGTCTGATCCTACCTGTTTGGGTCGACACATATCCAAGGAACAGATGATATTCATATTTTCCTCGACAGGTGCCCATGGCAGAGAGTAAGGGACGAAGTGAATATTCTATAGCTGTGATCATAATTCAGGCGCTCTTTATTGCAACAAATACTCCCTCTGGGCGTGCTGTATTTGTTACAGTGAAACTGCCAGCCGTACAAATGCTTTGGGAATCGTTAGGTCGATGGACCAACCTGGTGGTGATCTTCGGATGAATGCAGGTGGTTGTGAGATGAATTGCTTACCCACAAATGATCATCCATTAAGAAAACTATCCCGCATGTAGTTCCCACGATCTTATCCCACAAGCACGTAATCTATAGGCACATGTCTCTGACTTTCGGCTATGCTAGAGGGTACTCAAGTAGTATTTAGTGTTCTTGTTCGGTGATTTGCGTAGTAGTGATCCTGGCTATGCAGAGACAGAATTCACGCCCTTCTTTTCAAGCTATATCACGATTGCCATATTAATTATGCTCCGTTAGTGTATATATACTTAAATTCATTATTCATGATCAGGGTCCTAGAGAGAGCAAGCATCTTCTTCGCGGGAACCTCGCTTAAGGGCCGGCTTTACTTATACTTCACTACACTACTAAATATTTATATTTGTTAATAAGGTTATATACACTGAGAGGTAGTATACAGAGTGGCTAAAGAGGCATTTGATACTTGGGATTGGGTCGCGTGCGACTCCAAACCACGCTTGGCACGGAAATCACACGGAAATATCTATACTAGTTTATAATTTTTAATTTTAGTCTTATAGATCTCATTATAAAAAGCCCGCCTGGCGCAATGGCTAGCGCGCGAGACTTCTACTACAATTAATCTCGAGGCTGCGGGTTCGAGTCCCGCGGTGGGTTGATTATTTTTCGTCGCAGGCAGAGTATGCAGAGGTTTTCTTTTCTTTTTTTATTCAACGCAACACCCGCATAGATTCGGTGCCTAGCTAAGCATATAATGGAATAACTTAAATCCATAAATACAGAGGCCGACATCCTTTATGTTTTTGAGCATTGTAGATATAGTTTGTAAGAAAAGAAATTAGGTCTTGATTATTCTTGCAAATTGCAAAAGGATATGGGGTACCTTGAGGTTGTCAAGTTCATCGAGGGATAATCAATATCAATGAAATCTCGCTTGAGGACACTGGGGCGAGAATCTCCACCAACGCAGCGGTCGCCAGGCAGATGGAGAAGGAGGAGTCATATCTAGGTTTGAATACTATTTTTGGTGCTGTACTATATCGAATTGTGTTCGACCATCTTGAGGCAGTCCAGAACACAATCGCATTATTCCAGACACTCCTTCACAAATCCCACAACCTCTTTGTTGAACACCTCGGGCTCTTCATAGAACATCCAGTGACCACCGTTGAAAAGCAACCACCTAGCTAGCTTTGGGTTACCGCTACCCTTCTCCACCCTCCTCACGGTCTCCTTCATCCCTTCCAGTGGAAAGCATCCAGTCCTCTTTCCTGCCATGACCAGCGTGGGTTTGGTGATCATCTCAATGGCTTCACGATGATCATACCGTGTATGGTCCGCCAGTAACCTCGCAAGCCAACTGCCATCACAAAGGCGACTGATGCTCGTGAAGAACTCCTCATCACGTGTAGCCTGTTCCGGGCTGACATTATCCGTATTTTCCGGCGCAAAACGATAGCCCAGACATTCGCTAACGAGCCCCTTGTGTGCTTCGTCAGGTGTTTCGATCCAGGCCTTTTGGGCACCCAGCATCGTCTTCTCATCATAGCAGCCAAGGTGAGCTTTGCTCTCATCCCACTCATCAAAGCTCGACCGGTCCTGCAGAGGCGCCTGGTCCGCAAACACGAACCCGGCAAAGTCTCCATCCCCAAATAACTCCACATATGTCCACAGCACAGCAGCACCAATACTACAGCCCACAGGAATGATCTTGACGCCTGGCGAGTTCTCCCGTAGCCGCTCCACAATGGCTCGCAGATCCAGCGCCAGGCGCGCGACGTGGTATCCCCCTTTGCTTCGGCCCGAGGCACCATGGCCGCGCATGTCCGGAGCTACTACCCAGTGATCCTCAGATAGAGCAGCATAGTTCCGTGTGTAGTAGGCGGAGCTGCCGCTGAAGCCGTGCATGAGGAGGATGCATTTCCCACGCCGGGGGTCGTCTTTTGAGCCGGGGCCTGAGGAGGGTATGTTTTTTAGGGGAAGAGAGGTCTGGAAAGCCAGGGAGAGGGCGTCATTCGTGCCGACGTATGCGTATTGCATGCCGGGTTCCGCAGGAAACTTCATTATGGGTGAGTGTGCGTGGTCTCTGGAGAGGGCAAGATGTATGAGGCCCTCGTCGTCAGATTGGAGCGCGAGGCTCTGTAAGAAAATGTGTTCGAAATACACTCAGGAACGAAATTTACAAGTCATTTACCCAATTTTACTGAAAAAAATGAGTCCAAGCAAGATGTTAAGCGTAGAGGACGCGTGCACAGTTTCATCCAGGGCGGGCATCGGTGACATCTCCACTTGCTCGTTTGATGTCTCTGAACAGGGTTAGGGTGAGCCCTGGAGAAACGAGGGTATCTAGGACTTGCGCCGTTGTTTTGGACGCACGAGACTTGTAATTGCTCTCGGGATGAGACGAGTGGAGGAGGTCATTCTTGTAATCATATGACGTCAAAACAGTGAGGATGTGGCAGTAGTTCAGTTCGCAAGAAATCTTGGTCTATGCATTACAAACTCCTCAATAGCACTCGGTAGAGTTCAAGCACATCGTTGTACACACGAGAGCCACAAATTGCGGTCGGTCCAAAAAAGACACTGTAAACTCGCGAATGAGCTGCTCATGCCCATATGATCCCTTTTCCATGTCTGCAGAAGCGACCATCCCAAGGCCGAAGCAGGGTTCTGTACACCAAAGTTCCCATTGCTAAAGCCGTTTCCACTAGCCGCCCCAGACCTAGACATTGAGCCGACAAGGACGGTATTAATTGAAGACATCCCCATCAAGGTCACTGCATGACGAGACAGTGATGACCGACGGTACATTGTGTCGCGTGCTGGCGGTAGGCGTGTCGCCGACAGACAAGGACGCCCTCGTTGCGCTACGAGTTCTGCCGACGACGGAGGTGTCACCGAAGCTGAACGCCGTACCTTGTGGGCGACTGGAAGGTAGAGGGGTTCTACCGGTGACGATGGTATTATCCGGGGTAAGCGCCAGATTCTGGGAGGAAGGGGCACTAGACAGACTGGAAGAACTTCCATATCTGCCAGGCGCAGTGTAGGGTGTTGTCTTCCTGGCTCGGCCTTTTCCCTTGGGTGTCTTGACTGCTGCCAACCACTTCCTCTTCTTGACTTGGATAGGAGACTTCGGGCCAGAGTCTTCACGCAAGTTGTCCTTGGCCTTCAAGTCACGACGGAGCTTCGTGATGATACCATTCTTCTCCTTGAGTGTGACCTTCGATTTCTCCAAATCTGCGCTGAGACCTTTCAGCTTAGCCTCAAGCACATCGATAACGTCTTGCTTGGCCTTGATTTCGGCCTTGACTTCGGCCTTGAGCTCGCCGATTCTCACATTCAGGCATCCGACATTCGCAACCTCTTCATTGAGCTTTGAAATCGCCGCCGTCAGTGTAGTAATCTCGGTCCTCTGAAAAGCCAAGGAAGACGACAGGTTGTTGTTCTGACTGTCCTTGAAAATGAGCCTAGCAGGAAGCATCAGCGTGTTACAAAAGCACAGGGTGAAGACTTCTGGTGCTTCTATGAATGGAAATTCGAGCTGGTACTTACTGTCGTTTCAACCATTCCACGTTGTCTTGTGCAACATACAACTGAGCCCTCTCAATTTCAGTCTCTGGCGTTGGGGAAAGGTGGTCCTTCCACTCAGCACAGCAGATCTTGGCCTTGAGCCGACTCGGCACACCCGCAATGCCCTCGCGTTCCGCGCCTTTTGGGATTTCGATCCATAGGGTGCAGCTGGCTCCAGCAGCGTCGTCCTGCACGTGCTTCATGGATGTTTGAGTAACGATGTACTTTTCCTTGCTAGGAAGCTCCTCGAATCGAATGTATTTGACAAGGTTCGGATTGTCGTTGTAGTAATGGACTTCGACACAAACTTTATCGACGCCATCCTTCAGGTTACGAGGGTACTCATCGGTGCTAATTTGGAACGGTGTAGCCTGGTTGTTCAAGACATGCTTTTCAAATTGCCACGGCAGCCAACAACCGTCGATGCCGTACGCTTCGCCAATTGTGTGTAGGGCACCAGCCACGGTTTCGCAGAGACTGAAGCTTTTTCGGACACCGGCCATGTTGATCTAGACAAATCATTCAGTTGGGTTTGGGCAGGTATGAGAGAGATATGTACACACCTTGCGTTGAGGGAGCTGATGAAGTTCAGATCAAGCTCACGCTGCAATGGGTTGAGGTGTAGACGCGTGCACGAAGAACTTCGCTGCAGAGCCTGGTAGAGTTCACAGTCAGCGGAAATGGATATCATGCATGCCAATAAATCCTGAGTGTGAAATCTAACATGAACAATTGATGGATTGAAGGAAGCTGGAAATTTGCGGAGGGATGCGCGATGTCATGGTCGCATGACACGAAAGGCAGGTAAGCAGGTCAAGAAAAGGGAGACCACAGACAAACGAAAACTCAGAAAATATCAGATACTTACGGACTTTGCCGTCTTGATGAAAGATGCGCAGGCGACAGACGGTCGCATTCGATGTGACGCGTGAGCGATATTCAGGAACACCCGTTCGTGGGAGGTTAGGAAATCAAAGGTGTCGAGGCATGGACAGCGAAGTTGCTGTTGCAAAGAGTTGCTGCCCGCAGGGGTACAATCGTCACCCAAAATATGATGTCCAACGAGATGTCTATGGTCCAGGTATTCCTTTCATCAAGGGCACGCCAGCAGATGCACATGACAGGCTCTCAGGCAGGTCATCAAGGCCACAAGTATTCTTCTCCAAGATGAGCAAAGAGAAGTTATGCTTGTTATGAGACCTGATTCCCCAGGGAAATAGGTCTTTGTCGTCCGTCAAGGTAACTTCAAGTTCCCTGCCTTAAAATGTTGAGGACCTTGCAGAAGCTGAGAAGTCCCGCAGGGCCCGCCTCAAGACTTATCCGTACAACAAGACAAGTTATTTGAAGGAACTTTAGATATAGACCCGTCAAGGGACCACTTTAGAGCCTCTCTCTGCAATGAGCCGGTCCCCTGAGGTCTTGATGTTGGATTTCAGCTGTTGCAAGGCATCCGCATCCAAGTTCATCTTCATGAGAAGCGTCGATGAGAATTTCTTGGAGAGCATCTTGGCCTCAACACCCAAATTCGCCATGCTGATAACCTTCTCATTGCAGAGTTGCCTAACGAGTTCTTCCGTGAGATGTTGACAATTATTGGAAAATAGCTGGTACCGAGGATGCTCAGCTATGAAGTTGGAAGCTGGGCAAAACGGTCAGCAACACGTCCAAACCCAAGAAATTTCCTTCTCCACCGTGAAAAGTTGCAAACTCACCAATGCTCAGGATCTCGTCATGCGTCCGGGTTGTTTCTCCAACGTACGAACAGCTCGTCCACGACTCTACCATCTCCTCCGTGACAGGGAAGCATCGAGGATAATTCTTCATGATCTTGGTAGTGGGCAGCATCTCTGTGTTCTGTTGTCAGCAATCTTCTCACATAGAAGGTGTGGTCCATCAATACAGCTTCCCAAGCGCACGTGAAAAGAAGAGGAATGGGCGTTTTTGAAGGTGTAGAGGAACATGGCTGCCATCAGGGTACTGCCGAGAGTGGGAAAGACAGCGTAACGCGTCGCAAGCGAAAGAGGAGATAGATGGATACAACGACATGAAATTGAAGAAAGCTGTCTTGACTCACGGTCACTCATCAAATCGTACAAGTAGCATGGTCCATCGCCCCGGTCAACCACCACCAGGGCCCCTGGCAATCAGTCAGTTGAATGCTTTCCGAGGAGTGTGATCAAGTGACGCTATCTGATAACAAAAAAAGCCAGGTAATTGTGGGAAAAGAAAGAACGTACAGTGGCTCAGGGCATCCAGGGACAAACCAGCCTGCTTCGCGAGGACTTTGGAAGCCAGCTTCGTGACCTTGACGCCATTGATGTCAATTTCGGAAGTGGCAACAAGAACCGCCAAGCTCTTGCAATGGCTGTTATACTCAAGAGGCTCTTCAAGCTCGCCAGCCGTATGGTTGCCATCGAGCTTGCCCCGGAGTAGTTTAAGGAGGGCTTTCTTTTCGACCTTGACTTCGCTGTGCTTTCTGTAACGGACACGGTTAGCGAGGCGAGCAAAATAGATGATCAGTGGTGAATAAGAATTAGGCCGAGAGTGTGCGTTCAGTCCAACGTAGATGCTATGTTAGCTGACAAGTCCACTTACTTGATATTATCGAAGAACTCTCTGCCTGCAGCTAGGAGCTGCGAGGCCCTGATACCGTGTAGAGGCATCTTGGTGATTCAAAACAAACGTGAAATCGGAACGCGAGAAGTGGAAGTAATTTCAGATCAGGAGGTGTTTATGTGACCTTGTCTCTTGTGCGAAGGACTTGAGTGTCTCTCAGGAGGCACCTCGCGAAGTTGACTGACTTCTTTGACTTGCCAACCGAACACTGGCTAGTTACTCAAGTATCCAGATGCTGATTGAGTGGAACAAATGGGATTCTAGAGCAGGCAAAATTGAACAAGAGTGCGATGAGACTCTAGAGGATAAACGATGGAGATTCGAATCGTATTTCTGTGATTCTCAAGAAATCCCCTCTCAACCGCGTGTACTGTTCAATAGTGGTCACCGGGCACAGTTTCCACGATCCAGAAAGTCGTCAAAATTACCAAAGACCTTCTGCAGTGCCTTGAGCTGATACTATGTGATACAGCTAGGAGAAGAAAACCTGCAAGACGCTGAAGCGACTCACGACAGAGACTGTATCGAACGACTGACGAGTCCGAACGGCCGGGTCTTGCTAAGTGGACACAAACACTGAAGGGACGCGGTCGCGAACAACTTTTATGAACAGACTAGGAGAAGAAACAAAAGAGAAAGTCGCTATACGAGAGAGAAAGGTGCGTGTTCACCTGGAGTGAACCTGGAGTGAACACGGTCGCATAGGAGTGAGAATTTATTATGAAGTGAAGTCGATCGTCGGTGAAGTTCCGGGATTTTGCCAGCGGGTGAATCTTGGAAGACCCCTGTCACAATCGTAGCCTTCCCTGGAAAGAACGGCATGCTCAGCCACAAGCTCAGCCACCCACTCGTGGATTTCAAGCCAGTCACTCGGAAGAAAATAAGAAAAAGTCTCCTTGATGTAACTGGGTTCTCTCGCTGCAGCGATAGCCTGAGCCACCTTGCGAGCATCTAGAATGCAGACCGCCAAGATCACTGACACCGGCCCCGGGCTACCCCCGGAGACCAGCCTCGGCCCGGGTTTTGTGGAGCATCCCACGGCTCGTACCGGCACCGCAACCAACAACATGCAGATCGCACTGAAGGGCAGCAAAGACACAAGAACGTCATTGAAAAAGGTGTGCCTTCCTTGCAGTGGTATGGTATCAGAACTCATCAGGGGAAAGTCTATCTTCAAACAGGGGATGTACTCTTCCGCCTTCTCCTTGGCGACGCTGCCCGTGGCGTAGCATCAAGCTGCTTCTTCGCTCCCAAACGAGCTGTCGTTTTCTCCCTGGCCCTTTTCAGGTTTCCCTGATCCATATCATCTCGCCAGGTGCAAATTTCAGCAAATTCGCAGTACGAACACTTGTAAGCTTCCTCAATGTCCACTCCCATAGCAGCCCTCTCACCTCGCCACCATTGAAGATACACTTCTATATACTGGTCTAAGGCCAGTGGGTCGACAGCAAGGATATTGGTTCCGATCAGCGCGCCTTCTTCTCCGCGCAGTCGGTATTCCACAGTGACTACGCTGCCTATGCTGGCCTCGCCACTGGGAAAAGTCATTTTGAGCTCCGTCCGAAGCAAGGGAACAAGCTCTTTGAGTGTGCGGTATCGAAGGAGGTCGTGTGTCTCTGATTCAGCAGATGGAGCTGATATTACAGAGCTAGAGTCGTAGAATACGTCGTCATGTAGCTCACCAATCTGTGCCAGGAATGCGTCTGAGAAAGGCGCATCAACGTCCAGTCCGTAACGCTCAAACACTCGCAAGAAGTCGAGCTTATCCTCGGCCATTTCGGACAGAAAGCGATGATAGAGATAGAGCTGCACTTTGGTAGGACGAATAGCGGCGCCCTTGGGGACATTCTTCGCGCCCCGAGTTTTGACATCCGTCAAGTAGACCTTGCGAGTAACCGTCGGGCTGGCCTGCTCCGGCCTACTCGACGGAAAGAAATTCGTGATCTTCTTCTGTGACTCGTCGCCAGTGCCGGGCTGGCTACCCTGACTACTCAACCACTGCTCTTCAAACTCCGGATTGGGATTTTCATAACTCAGGTAGTCTATGAGGCCATTGACGACGTTCCCGTCGACAAGGCCCCAGACCTCCAGCTCTCGTGTCAGTCCTGTTTCTCGGAGCGTCCTCAAGCCTTGTATTATATTCCAAATCTTTAGCCCGAACGCATCCTCTTTGGTAGATATCTCAACCTGGACCGTGGTGTGGACTTCGTCCTCTAATTTCTGGTGGACTTTACTGCCTTCCTCCATGGCCATCGTACGAGTCTTCTTTCCGCCTGGTAATCGCGTCAAAGTATACTCGTACTGTAATTCGCACCACGCTCCAGCCGTCAGATCTGACACCGAAAGGGGTTTCTTTGGGAAAGTTCGAAAGCGAAGCAACGGGACTCTTGTATCGTGTTCAGCTAGTGGTTTGGGAGCTAGTGGTTCAAAAGGAAGTTTGGCCGGTGCTGTCCTTGCCGATTCTTGTTCCAAGCTGGTCAAGACTTTGCTAACTGGATTCTTCCAAATCAGTCAGGATTGTTCTGCATAAGTGCAACAAAAATGAAGGCACGTACGATCCGGGTACTGGATATCGTCCGACGGGATAACAGACGGCGCAGACTCTGGCTGGGTCCTTCGCATAAAAGTGTTGACACTGTTGGTGCGCGCAACGCCGACAAGGGCCGCCATGCGCCTTGGGCTACTGCTTGAAAGGCTCGCCACATTTCTATGTCTTGCGCTAAGTGTCTCGTTGATCGGGGTACCAGCGTTCAGTGGAGCCGTAGGGATGGTGGCGTCGGCGAGAGAGACGAGCAGCTTCTCGTCCTCGAGAGACAAATCGTAACCGAAATCCTCGTCGTCGCTGTCATGAGACGCCATCGCGGCGGCCCGTAAGCTGGTTGCATTACGTCCTTCTACACGGGCGCGTCACAAGCGTTGCAGTGCGTCATGACTTTTTGATAAAAGACGGTTGGTCAAAGAGGAATCGCCTGCCTAACGTCGGTCCCGCCACAGTGGAAACCCTATGTTGGAAAAGGTTAGGCAGGCACGCGCAGACACACGCTAGAACCGAGGTTCTAGCGCGACATGGCAGGCCTGCGCCGCCTGGCGATGGGGCCTCCCGGCCATGGGGCCTCCCTTATAAGGGACGGGTGGTGGGGGAAGAGCGTCCGCAAATGTCAATACGCACCGCCTCGTCCTCACAGCCTCACTTCGACCTGGAAGATTTCACCGAGTCTGCACAAGTTAGACAGCGAATCTGCCTCGTGCACAATGTTTGCTTAACGTGAAAACGACGACCGATGGCTCGATGCCTGCCACCCCTTCATCCATAAGCGGAACTCTGGAGAGGAACGATATTAGTTCTCCCGTAAAAGCCTACCGACTCAAAAGTCCCATGAGATCGTGGTATTGATAGTCTCTGGGATTGCGACAAGGCATAACATTGAAATCCTACCGAGACTGATGCACTGTTGATCCACAACCCAGAAGAGGTTAAGTCCCTTATAATAACGCCTAACGTCTGGGATGCAGTACTCTGTTTGGTCAAGTTGCGCACGCAGAACTTCTGTCCTTTCCCAAGGCAACCATATTTGACAATTGATAAAAAGACAACACAAGGCTGGACTCTGGTGTTATCCTAATTGTCCATAGTAGCCATCTATGTTCACATATATATCTGCATCTGTGACGTTCAATTCATCGCATCATGACATCTCTCCTCAAGCACCGCCTGGCCGCCTTGGCCGCCAGGGACTCGGACTCGGACTCGGGGGACACGGCTCCGGACTCGAAGAATAGTCATGGTCGGGGAATTCAGTTCATGGAATTGCCGACAGAGATCCATATACTCATCAGCAGAAACCTTATATATCCAGACGCGCTGTCCCTCAAGCACACCAATAGCTACTTTTATAGCCTCGTGGACACCGGCGTCCGCCTTAAAGTCGCCTGGCTCATGGAGAGACGGATGCTGCATTTGGATTGTCCCAATGACAGGAAGTGTATCTTGAAGACAGATTTGGAGTTTTGTCGAGGGAGCGTTACGTCAGTGTCTTTATTTCCTCTCTATATTGACGTGCTCTTGCTAACACTCAGTAGACTTCTGATGCAACGGCGACGCGAGCATATTGAGTGTGAATCCCGACCCGGCCTGGGATGTTTGGTTTATGGTACGCCCCAGTGCGCCCTTCGAAGAGACTGGAAGCGGAAGTGGAGCCGTAGGATGAGGCGGCAGGTCACTATCGAGCTTTGGTGGATTCTGTTGGCGATCATTCCGCTCTTCCTGGGCTGGTTTTGGATGGCTGAGCTTACCGCCTGGGCAATGACTTGAGATGAATGAAAGCACCGGAAAGAATGCGACCCATGGTGACAAAGATCTTGAAGGTCACCAAGTCCGTAATTATAACGGTCTCGAGAAGATAGGTTTCATTGTCTGTGATGGACTTCAATGCGGAAGGTGCACATGTTCTTGTCCACTTCATATGCCTCGAGCCCTTTGCGTCCTTGTCCCTTCAGCAAAAGCCATCTGTTCCTGTCAGATCCATCTAGGTATTCACCAACAGAGCAGAACTGTCTTCCTCCTCCAAGATACAACGTACGGCCGAGCTTCCCTCGTGAGATCGGACGAATCACCGCCGAGTCTGCTCCTCCGTCATCCCCTCAAATCACCGTCAACTGAGCCAAAGTCTGGTAGCAGAGGCACCAGCCCATCATGCCCATAACCCACCACAAGGTCTCACCTGTGCGGGCCCCATCGGAGGTGTCGGCCTTGGGTGCTCCAGCACTTAGCAAGCTAGAGGTCGGGCTTGTGATAGGAATGCCGGTCCTGGTCGAGCCTGACTCGACAGACGAGGTCACGATAGAGGAAGACATGCTTGGGCTCCAAGGGACATTAACAATGACTGTAGTAGTCCTGGTGACAGGCTCGATGCTAAAGGTGGTCGTACTCGAGTCGGGCTTCGTGGTGCCACTGTTGCCGTTGTAGACACCGAAGGCGGGCTGGGAGGCGTTGTGGGTGACACCGAGTGGCTCGCACTGAGTGCCAGGTGCGCATTCTTGGACGATGCTCCATTCGCCTGATGCACACCGCTGGAAGGCGTTGGACATGCAGAACCACGCTCCTTCGTCCGAGCAAGAGGAACCGAGGGTCTTTGGGCCGATTTGGCGATGGATGAGGATCTTGGTGATGCTGGTGGTGTTCGCGCCAAGTAGAGGAGCCAAACCGTTTGACAAGTTCGTTAGCGGGGCGATGAGCGTCGCGAGCGCCATGGTGGCAAGCAGCAAGATGCCGAAGAGTGACTTCATTGTGTCTGGCTGTTTAGCTCTCGATTGAAGATGTGGAGGGGAATAGAATCGCGTGTCGGTGAACTTTTGTGGAAGGTTGCGAGTGATGTATTGGGCAACTGCCACAGCAGGAGTCAAAGAGACTGCCTTAGCTTTTTGATCAAGAGGAAAAGAAGGGGTTTGAGTTGAGAATACACCGGTGTAACGGACGTTGTGTCAAGCGTTCAAGTCGAGTGTTTGCGAGGTCAAGTTTGTGGTACTGAAGCCAGATGGTTGAAGGCTGGAAATACAAAGATAGTCAACTGTCACAGAGTTGGCTCTTTATGAATGAGGATATGGAATAAGTGTGATGGCGACGGGTGCCTACAGCTCAGTGATGCCATGGCACACCACCCACATCATCCCATTGCCAAAACCCTCACCAAGCCATGGGCTCACGACCGTGATGCACCGCCAAGAAAACACCCGAATACAAAAATACAATCAACGGTAGGAGAGTCGCAAAAACAACCCCCTTTTGAGTCCGCCCAAGATATTCGCAGCGACATTGCAGTTTGACTCCTGCTGCTTGCCCTCCCGCTCCCTTCCCCTCCCATGCGCTGTGCCGAAGCGATCGACGGGTTGGAGATGGTACAGTACAGAGTATCAAACCCATGAATCACATCACTGATCCGGTCACAACATATCTTTTCATATGGTCTGGCCGACGGAGGCACTGGAGGTCCATTGCGGTTTCGTGAACCCTATCTCGTCGTGCGGCGCCAACCTGAGTGAAGATGGGTCCCTTCAAGCCTACTATTCTCGACGACCATCGGAGACGCAAAACCTATTAATACAGCGCTATAGGTTTTGTTCGATCCAACATGACGTGGAACCTTGCTATCAGGAGCCAAATAGCACCATCGAGATATACAACCTATTAACGCGCCCACTCTTGCTACCATTGTGGGGCACCTTCAAGCTGCTCTGTATATAAAGTCATGAGAATGTCTAAATACATCTGATACGCCGTTCGATTTCACTTGATTTTGTGCTTTGTTTTTCTCTACAGACCGCAGACGCCAGGCGGATGATATACATAAGCATCGACAATCATGTATAGTCAAAGAACAAGGTTGGAGTTGTATAAGATCTATGGATGATCGGCCGGGTCACATCAACCTAGGCAACCCTCAGGTAATTACTCACAAGGAAGGTCCCACAGCAGATCACCGCACCAGAGGAGGTTGTGCCTAGGCATTCACAATCACGAATATCGCACGAGACCATCTTCAGGCCTTGTGTTGGCAACTAATCAGGAGGCAATGACTCGATTGGTCTCTCGCCCAAACAAGAGAGTTTCGCTACTACATCTTGACTGCCCACCCGCCTGATCCCTCCCACAGCGCAGCGTAATTAACCGATAATGTTGCCTCTCCATGCCCTTGCCCTGTCCATGCTAACCCTCGCTCACCAACATTAAGAACCCGTCCGCTGGAGAAAAGATATCCGGTGAGCCTGTGCACGTTGTGCTTTTCTAAACCTGAGCCATACTGAGACAAGAGAGAAGACACCATACCATCCGTGCCGGCTTGGAATATTTGTTGAGAGTGATTAATACAACCCAGGAAAGGGGCAGCCCGAAAGTTAGCTATACCCACCGAACCCCAGCAATGGAAGCACCTGCCCAAACAAGAGATTCGAGTCCGGCACATCGCCGTACGAAAACCCTTGTATGTCTCCGCCCACCCCTCCTAGACAGTCCGCGATGCGTGTTGATTCCCATTCACTCAGGTGCTCCATGACGTCCACATCCCCTTGTCCCGGATGGGTGGGCTGCAGGTCGCCGTCCCCAGGTAGCGCCTGGTATGCCTGCATTGGCGAGGGGTGGGCAGACTCGGGACCCTGCCCGTCAATGTGACGGTTGATAGCCGTGAACATGGAAGGATTGGAACGATGAGTTTTGAGCGTGCCGCCATCGGGTACGGAACCGGGCTCGACGGTGCTGGCGCGGGACCTCTCCGAGCCACCCTCGTGCAGCTGGCGCGGATCGTCTTCGGCCATGATCATGCCGTTGTTGATGATCTTGGCATTCTGGCGCTTCCATTCTTCGAGACCACCACCATGTATTGGGGCTTTGCCATCGTCGTTGGGGGCCTTGGCTTTGTCGTTGCTGAATCGCAGGTGTTTCTGGTAATCCTGCTTGATCTTGGTGATATAACTGTCTATTTCCTTGCTGTTCGATCATCGAGTCAGTTACACAAGTGCATTGTAGCCATGCCCAGTGTTTACACTTACAAATATCCTGCGTAGGTGGATGCCATCTTCAACCATCCGGAGATACGTATCAGAGTTTGGTAACAAGTACCTGTAGGTCCAGTCTTCGTGATGTCCATCTCAACCTCAGACTCACGCTCGTCGTCGTCATCCTCCGCAAGCATCTGCCTCTGCTGATCCATGTGTGGGAAATGCCACGCGTACTGTCCAACAAAAGCTGCAATCCAAATGGAGAACAGAACCAGAGCGGACATGGGAAGCTTATCACGGCAAATTTCGATCAAGTCAACAATATCTCTCGCGGCCTTGAAGACCCTCTCGGCGTTGTCCTCCCAGAACCCTTCGGGTACGTCGTACTGACCCGCGGGAAAGGTTGGCTCGTCGAGCGGGCCGACTGGCTTGTCACAGCGGATCGGCAAAAACGGAATGTATTCCCTGTAGAATTGTTAGTACTGTCTTGATAAAGAATAGTGACAGACAATGTTCCTGACCGATTAAGCATGATCTGGCATACACTGGCCAACATGTGCAGGGCAACGTAGACGCTGGAGGCTTGGTGGTTTTCGTGTCTATGGTAGTTCGAAGTGGACAGTGTGAAAGTTGATGGTAAATCCGAATAGAAAGCTTCCAGCTTTGCCCTGAGCTGGTAAAATCTGTTGCGAGGGTCCCAGGGAGGGTGTTCCTCGACCAACCGGCCTCCAGCAAAGCTGAAGGTCGATATGTCACCCCACAGTTCCACCAGTCTCACGAATCTGCTGAGCACACTGTCATCCTCGACGTCTCTCGGGCCTTCATCTGATGAGCCTTTTAGGAATCCTGTTTTCACCTCCTTTGACAGATCAAAGGCCCATTCGTTGCAGGGCAACTGGATTTGAAGATCATCGGATCGAATAGTCGATACGCGTTCTTTGCCACAAGACAGCAGACGGTCAAGAATCAGACAGCTAAACATTGTCCTCCTCTTGATCTCTTTCGAAATCATCAGCTCCGGCTGCGGTAGCGACACTCTGGACGACCCCACACTGCTTCGCTGAGCTTTCGATCGCGACTTTGGTTCGGGTTTGTCACCAAAACCAAGCCCCAGTGCTTGCGCCATCCTGATTGCGATACCCACATACATCCACGCTCCCAGACCACCAGTCTTGGGCTGAACCTGGCTCCACTCATACAGACCCAACATTAGGAAAGCTTGAACGCGTTCGACCGATGCCGTTGTCATGGCCGTGCCCAGCGGACCGAGAGCTTTCCTCAGGGCTTCAGCGAAGAACTCAGACGCAGCAGATGAGTCAGGTTTGTATTGGACAGGTCGACTTTTGGCCGCTCCAGGCTGTGCGCTGGCCGTATGAGTAGCATATTTGACCAGGTCCTGGTGGAAGCGGGCAGTCAAGGTGAGGACACCAAGTAGGACAAGGTTCGTGTCTGGTGAAGTGTCCTTGTGACTTGCCCTGAATTTGACGCCCATATCCTCCTTGAGTGTCGGTATATGAAGGAAGGGCAGCTCGGTAGCGAAATGCAGTCTGTAAATGTCAAATACCTCAGACCATAGTTTTGGTGTCAGGTAATGTGCAGAGAGGATATCTTCAGCATGAGCAGCCGCTGAATACGAGCCCTCAGTCCGCGACACGTCTTCTATTTTCTTCAACCGCTTTCGATCGGAGCCGGCCTCGCGCTCCTGTTTGGTGGTAGTCGGCGGTTCTGTCCGTTTCGGCGGCAAGGGTGTAGCTTCCGGATATCTGCAATCCTTTCCTTGTTTGATGCAAGTCTCACAAGGCGAGGACCCTCCATCATTCTCACACTTTATCTTGGATTTCCGACATCGTAGGCAAGCTATACTTGACCGCATAGGCTGCCGCTTGACGACGGACTTTTTGTCTTCCGTACCACTCATGACAGCAAATCCTGCATTGGTCCGGTCATCATGACCATGACCATGCCCAGCTACAGTCCCACCGACGGGCGCGAAGCCCTGAATGGAGTGGTTGTGGTAGGTCGGTTGTGGTGCGGCCGGCGTTGGGTTCGGCGGCAGCGAAGTTCTGTGCTCCGGAGGCACTGTGCTGAAAGCTTCTGCAAACTTTCGCTTCGGGGTGGAGTGAGCGGACGGGGCGGATGGAGTATTGGCCGTTTCATCGGCAGCCGGATCGGGTGGGGAGAGGATGGACTGTAGAGACGTAATTTTGAAGACGGGTTGGATCCTTGGCAGACCCGACCACAAGGCCCGATGGCTGGCGAGGATCTGGAGCTCCGACGAAGGGGTTCACAGCAGCAATCTCTGGCCAACACCGATAGTCCGAGGAGCTATGCCCTAGTGCACGACTCGCGGGAGACAGAATGAAGCAGGGACGACAGCAGGAGACGCGCACCGGTATCGTATCGTGGTATCGGGATGCCGGCGTGGAATAAAAGTAGGAGATATTCGAGTTCCCCGAAGAACGGGCGTTGGCGCTGGAAACGGGAGCAGCAATACTCTCTCTAGCAAAGCCCTCCGGACGAGCGCCTATGTGCTCTGGGCGCTGTGTGTAACGGCAAGCACCAAGGCGATGCACGTAGCCGTGTTCTGCCCTTTCTAGAACGCGCGCAACTGGACACTGAAACCTTTTGGCAAAGCAGACAGCCAATACGAATGGAATACACTTGTATAGCCCTGCTAGAACAGCGCCAAGTCTAGCCTGAGTATCGGCAATCTGCGTAGCCTGGAAGCGGTGGAGAAACTTGTGCGTGTGTCTGATAACATGAAGCTCGGTACCGGAATTTGAGCAAAGGATATTATGGTATTGTCTGTGCTTCCGAGTGTAGTGGTATCGTTTTTGTATGAGACGGCTTATCGAAGCAGTTGTGATTACGCCGAAAAGGTCTGAGGAATGAGCTGACGCGAGACTTTTTTCCAAGATTGGACAAGGTGTTTTGGGAGAGAGGAGATTTGCTGCGATTGTGGCGCTGTGGTCTGGTATATACCCAAGGTAGATGTCAAGGGGGTTCACGACAGGGCTGCAATGATACAATTAGATGAGTTGGTTGGTAGGTCGATCTGTCGGACGAACAGATAGAGGACAAGCAAGCCCAACAGCAAGGACAGCCAAGTTGAAGATGGAGGGTACGGTTCCGAGGTAACAGCAGCGGCAGACAGCAGGAAAAATAAAACGTCGAGCAGGCATGGTGGTGAAATCAGCCGAGCTCCATGGCCTTGCTCTCCTCACCGAAAGCCCACCTCCTACCTCCACTCCAGCTGGCAGCTGTTCGAGTGGCTCCCTGCCCTTGCAACCCGCAATATGTCTTCGATAGCGCGTCCCGTCCCCGGGAGGCGGCCGGCTCGGCTAGATCCACGCTCAGGTGGGCTTGTGGGCTAATCACAATCAAGGGGACCCCACGCTATTGTAGCAGGGAGGGCAGGGAAGGGATCGTTGAAACGAGCACAAAGAGTGCTGATCCTGTGATCGATGAATCCGTGTCCGCCGATAAACCCACAGCGAAAGCTACCTACCTAGGCACATACAATCGCCTGTCAACAACTTGGCATGGGCCCGAGGCTGCATTGGGGCCCACACGACTACAGAGCACAAGCAACGATGTCGTCGACACAAGAACATGTTAGCAGCGCAGCGCTGTCAGCTCTCTCCTTCTTGGTAGTGCTCTTGATGGCCAGACAGGTCTGTGGCCCCGACATCGCGCAGGCACGGCGTGCGCCTCTTTGCAGCCAGTTAATGTGCTTTTCGGCGGCGTGCATGGCCGAGGCAGCACTTCGTTTAGGGGCGCGGCAGAAATTCGGGTCAGTCGGTTGATGAGCGAGGCTGCAGAATGAATGCTGCAGAAGAGAGGCCGGCTGTGGGTGCAGCAGAGTCAAAGACCGGCTGTTGGCTTGGTTTGGTCCGAGCCCTTCTCTCACAGAAGCAACTGGGCGAGAGTTATGCTTCCGGATTGGCATCCGAGCTCTAAATGACTGACTCGCAACCTTTCATGGCGGTTTTGAAGGCGTACCACCAGCGTGTGACCCACGACAAACCGACGCAAGTGCCAGGTTGACTCAGCGCCGGCAGCCGGTGAGAGGTAATTGGGCTAGATCGATAGCAAAGGTTGCCTCCCTCTTCCAGCGAGATGCATACGAAGCGCCAGACGGATACACACTGGAGTGCTCGAGGCTGTATGCTGTGTGCCGTTGGCCGTCCTTTGCCGGGTCGCAGCCAGTATGGAGACTATGGCCATCTGAAGAGGAAACGACCTCGTGCGGGCAAAAGTCCGTCTGCTATTATTAGACATGCTGTGGGACATTTTGTTTTGAAAATCGCATATCATTTCCGATCGCATCGCGTATAGTCCTCGCGTATCAGGAAAGGGGAATCTAGTTATCGGGCCAAGTGCACGGAGTCGATTGCCGACTGAATTGCTGATGCATGTCGGTCTTTAGTCCTGTCGACCTAGGCTTACCACGGCCCGGGTCCCGTGAACGGAGGCGCTTCGGACGGCTTCTCGGGGGATGAATAGCACGGTACCTACCTATACCCACAGTAGGCAGGCACTAGGTATATAAGCCGTGGAACCCTTGTCTTACCGAGGAATCTCGCCAGATCTTTGCAGGCATACCTACTCATTCAATGTTTGTGTCACAGGTGCCCCGAAGCCACCACAGATTCAAATTGCCACTGACTGCCAAGCTGGAAGCGTGGGCGACACCTGGGTGACCATAGCAGGAATGCGAGCTGTCCATTCCCATGCTATCACCTCTTGATCTAATGCGCTTGCAATGTGGGATCATGCCTTCCTACCTATAAGCCCTACCCAAGGTAATTGATGGGACGGAAGGCTTAGATGTCAGGAGTCACATCGATAAACTTGTGCCAAGTCTGGGATCGGACTGACAAGAGGGGATGGCGAAGAGATTCCTAATGGCTTCTGAGCCTCAGCCTAGGGTCAACCAGTGTCTTGGCATTTAGCAGTACCAGAGTAAAATACCAGGTAGGTACGAGCAGCGGGGCCATGTTATGAGGGGCGTCCAATGACGTCGCTGAAGCTTGGGGCCGCATCGAGAGGCCTCACCTCTTGCCGCCAACTCGCACACTCCATTCAACGTCAACGGTTTAAGCGCCAAAACCTACACGCCGGTGCGCTACTCTTCCTATTTGAATATTCATCTCTTGGTCCTCTCGCCGTGCCATTTTCGCTACCTCCTATTTTTACCCACAATCCCTGAGATACCCCTCCTATCCTGCGACAAGCGCCATCTTGTATCAACCCCCGGCGACTGACTGCGACTGCTTGGCTGCGACACGAAGTAGCTGTCCATAGAAGCGGGCGAGTTCCTCGTCTAAATCTTCATCTTTTTAGCAACAACTAAAACCATATCACGATGTCCTCTGGGAATACCGTAAGTGCGAAACTGCATCAGCGAGCTTCTATCTGTGCAAGTCGCTCACTCCGCAACAGGACCCAAAGCTGCTGTACGCCATCAACGGCGTATCAGCATATCACCTCGCACACGGCAAAGAGCAGCCGCTCACTCCAGCCGGGCCTCAGACACTTTCACTGCTGATGGTGTCATCATCCTCGCCCTTTGCTGACAATTCAGTCGTTGATCCGAAGTCCAATCCAGCGGAGGAGGATTTCTACCTACACCTACATCTGCCACCAGAGCTTGATCTGCCGCTGCCCGCCACCACCCAAATCTACCACCAGCCGCCCAACAGTTATCTCATTCCACGATGGGACCTCGGTCCGGACAGCGGTGCTTTTACGAGAATTGAATTCCCTGCGCTGAACAGTCGAAAGAATGTCCAAGACGACGTGGATACCTTTGAGACCATTTTGGCGCAATGCACGGCTTTCTTGGAAAGGGCACCACCACCAGTACCTAGGAACAAGAAATCCGCCGGCGACTTTCCGCCGGATAGTACTTCGAGGTCGAAAGCAGCAATGGCAGCAGAAGAGCAACTGCCAGCGTACAACCCGGGAGATTACAAGCCCGGCGAGGGCTACGCGAAGGGTTCGCACAGTTCTCTGCATGGCGGGCAGATTGTTCTTGTAGATGAGGAAAATGGTAGCGTCATTGGAGAATTGGGCGAGGGCTATGAGATGGTGGAGGACACTGCTTTGAAGCCTGGATCGAAAGGTAACTATGACCCATTGCGTCCGTATGAGACCATGTAGCTGACAAAGACCTCCAGATCCTGTGCAAATCACCCTTCCATCAGATGGATCGCACAACATCGCCATTGCGCCAGCATCAGACGAAGATATAGAGATGGCCCTCCATCCTTCTTACAAGAAATCGTTCCTTGTCTCCAACGCCATGGCCGCCTCTCGCCTTATTGTGACCACCTCCGACATGGTCTCCAAGGCGATGCACAGCGGTGCCGATAGCTTTACGCAGAAAACGAAACCTGTCGCTAAGCCCGTCACGTTCAAGCCCACGACCAAGGAACACATCCGCAAGGTGCACACTTTCACCTCGAGTGCAGCAGGTCTGTCCACCAAGACTGTCGGCTCCATCGGTAAAGTCGCGCAAAACGTGGGTGCCACGCTCAGCCGGCACAAGCCCAACAACGGTCATCCAAAGGGCTTCGATAAGGACGGCAAGCCAATCGAGAATTACAAACCCGGCTTGTTAAACAAGAGCATGATGGCCTTCAATACCCTGGCGGATGGCGTGGAGAAGGCAGGACGTAATTTGCTCGAGAACAGTTCTAATGCGACGACCAGGGTTGTGGAGCACCGATGGGGACCTGAGGCGGGCGATGTTTCCCGGAGTCTAGGAGGCGGTGTGAAGAATGTGGGCCTAGTGTACATTGACGTTACGGGCGTGTCTAGACGGGCTATTCTGAAATCGGTCGCCAAGGGCATGGTAGTCGGCCGTGTTGCGGATGGTGGTGGCCAGGTGATTGTTGGAGGCGGTGATGGAGGTGATGGAGCCGCAGTAATCGGTGCTCTGCCTCCTGGACAGCAGCAACAATTTTTAGAAGGCAGGGATTCCGGGTCCGAGACGAGCTCGATCACTGGTGTTGACGGTAAGAAGCCGGCGAATTTCAAGTCTTGAGGTTGAGTGTTAAACTACAGGAGCACGAGCGCGATGTAATGATTTACGGCCGAAAGACACCATCCTGGTTATTCGAGGGTTAAGCAATCAACCTTGAGCGATTCGATGTTACCTTGTTTGTAGACAATATAGCAATATAGGCTTCAGTCTCTACAATGACAAAAGTTTCCGCACATGTTGGTGAGCTCGAGATCTCTATGTATAACTTGTTACATGCAATAGAGGTAGTCACACCATAATAATGTTGCCTTTGCTATCTACCTACCTAGTTAGGTAGTCTAGAAATAAAATAGTTTGACCAAGAAGAAGCATGGGTACTCTATGATGTTCGTATTTTCAGGACCTCGGGAAGGGAGGGGGGTGTAGATGTAGCGAGGTGTCGCACATCCAGCATCAACCTTGACAATGCATTGCATCGACTTCCAAGGACTTTGAGACTTATTACTATTTCGGACGTTTGGATGCATGTTCTGCCGTCTCTGCGGGCGTTTATCATGTGCTATGGTAGTATTTAGCCGCCCCAATCCCTTGTCATGTCGTGAGTATGAGGCCATCGCGGATAAAACCCATCCTCTTAATTTTTCCCATGGCGTAATCGCCGATATCGAGGCCCCAGTCCAACTGAACAAAGCTTTTCGACGCGACGCGGCTCCATCCCACACGCGACAAGCTCCCGGGCCCCACCTGCACATCGGCTCGCAACCCGGCTTTTCCTTGCCAGAGACCCTTTGTAATCCTTGGACTGTGGTCGATCTGCGCAAATGTGTCGGTGGGAACCCTGTGGAGCTACCATTTTATTATACTACAGCCTCGTCGACTGCTACAGAGACACTAGAAAGGATCCCAAGAGAAGGACGGATGTACATGGGCAAAAGTCAGAGACCACCTGGGCAATATCTCTGCCTTGTTCTTCCCACTGTGATACATACAAGTACATACTGCAGGACCACCACTTTTCTAACAGAGTCTCCTGTTTGTTTCTAGCAGACTCGAAGCGCGTTGTCTTTCCTCGGAAGAATGCTCCACGAAATCCTCCTCTCCCTCTCCGGACACCCGTCACCCCTGCTCCGAACCGCCGCCGCCACAGCCTCCCATGGCAGCACTGGCGCGCCCGACCCCACCAGCGATCTGATTACGCCGCCGGAGCGCGAGCTCCTCGCCGGCGTGGCCCATCTCAGCGATCTCTACGTGAAACTGCTCTCCTTCGCTGCACAGATCGCCGCCTCGCACCCGTCCGCCATCTGCCGCGCTGTCGCGACCGCCGTTGACGGCACCCACCTCGCTGCCTTTCAGCGCAAGGTGCTCGAGGTCGAGGAGGGCATTTTGCGCAAGGATGCCGGGCTGGTGGGCGCGTATAATATTGTACCACTGGCAGCGATTGTGGTAGAGTTCGAAGGTTGGACAAGGCGTTTGGAGTGGCTATGGGAGATGGTGGAATTTATGCTCAGCAACGAAAGGTCTGGAGATGAGCACAAGGCTGCGTGTACGGGAGCAAAAGTGATCAATAGGTTGAGAGCAGAGCTGCAGACGGGGTACCAGGATATCGAAGAGACGGCCAGGAATCTGGTGCGTGTTGCAGAGACGGCCTGGGTGAAGCAGGTGTCGAGCTGGATTTTGTACGGCAGGCTGCCGGGCTTCGGCGCTGAGGACTTCTTCATACAAAAGGCTGAAGTCGACGAGGTGAGAACAGCGTTTCCGTTCTTGACGAATCAAAACTGACCAGATTATAGGAATTTGTCTGCGTGTCGAGCCTGCTTCCATCATTCGTGACGGCGCCAACGTCGGCCTCGATGCTCTTCATTGGACGTTCGCTGAATCATATCAGGGCAAAGAGCAGTTTTGATGGTGACATGCAAGGCTTGGATCACCTCTCATCGCAACTCAGGGAATTGTCGCAATTGACCTACCCTCTTGATAGTGCGACCTTTTCTAGGACTATCACCGGGATCAGGTTATTTCTATCCAGGAACACACTGCAGAAGCTCTTGCCGCTCTCAAAGGTCCTGGAAATGCTCCAGCTTCTGCGAGACTTCTTCTTACTAGGGCGGGGTGAGTTTGCTATGGCTTTGACGCAACGGGCTGATGAGAGAATTAGCAGCCGTTGGCGTCGGGCGGACAACCTGGCTCACAAGAAGCCAGAAGGCCTCAACCAGGTAGTTGTCAAAGAGGGCGAGGTGATTGCCGTGCTTGCTCGAACGTGGGCAGCGATGGGCTCCATGCAAGGCCAGCAAACAGAAGAAGACGAGGGCCTCGAGATGGCGCGAGACTTGCTGAGACTCACATTGGTCAAGCCAGCCACAAAAAAAACCTCGAAACTGGGCTCGACTATTCACATAGCAACCACGCCGTTCCGCAATCTCATGTTCTCCGTCCCCGTCACCCTCTCACTCAAAGTCCCCTCGCCGTTGGACCTTTTCCTCAGTCCCTCAGACGTCCAGACTTATACAGCCATCAACTCCTATCTCCACTCTATCCGTCGCGCACACCTACGGCTTACCGACCTATGGAAAATAACACCTCTCCGGCGACACCACCCTCCGCCGCCCAAAACGGGCAAGAGAGGACGTGCCCGCATAGTCATGCTACGCGAACGGCAAGCAATGCGCATGCTCACGATGCGGAGCGCATGGACAACGTGTAGTGCGGCCATCTTCTTCCTCGCCGAGGTCGAGGGCTACTTGCAAATCGAAGTAATCCGCGAGCTGTGGGAGGGTTTCCAACGGTGGCTAACTACTGGCAAAGACGAGCCCCGGCCTGTAGCGGAGTCGGTGAGGCCCTCCTCGCGGGCTGCTTCACGGATGTCGACGAGGAGTGCAAATGCGATGGATGTGGACGAGGAGGACATGTGGCTTGTGGAAGGATCTCATGTCTCCCATTCCCAAGAGCCCAGGCAAACGGACAGGAATCCACATGACCCGCAGACGTTAGCCGCCGCGCACCGTCTTTATCTCTCCACGCTTGTTCGTCGGATCCTGCTCTCACAAGAGGCCTTTACAGATCCTTTGTACAACCTCTTGGTAGATGTCGACCAGCTTGTCGCGCTCATTCACCGCCTCCAGGAGACCTGGAACTCCATCGACCTCGAAGACGACCTAGGGGTTGTCGATGCTTTCGTCGACCTGGAGCGCGAGGAGCTCGATGTCAAGAAACAGATACGGTATACGGTGGAAAAGATCAAGTCGGACATTGAGGGCGTCATCGGAGTGCTGCGCCGTTTGGAGGCGGATCACGAGGGTTTGGCTTGGGGAGACGACGATGTTGGAGAAGATGGCTCGGCAGGAATCAGAGAGGAGGGACAGTATGTGCCGCGCCGGGTGGGAGGCGTGGATCGCTTATTGATGAAATTGGACTTTGGCAGCTGGTTTGACTCTGGCAAATCGGACAGAACTGGATCTACAGAAAGAGACGGTCGTTAAGACTTTTGCGACCCGGGACGACTTTATGATGGTGGTAGGTCTTGCTTGTTCGGCGTTGGAAGGGGCGCCAGGGATATGATACCATTCTTTGTTGCAACCACATTGTTGGCCTAGTCTGACGCAACGTTTGACTATGCAATTCGTTCCAATATTTCCCTTCATCTCAATCACTGCTGTGTACCCTAACCTAGTCCTTACCTCGCCTCCTAGTAGAGAGTTGGATGCTTCAAAAGACCCGCCAAACCTACCAATCCCAGTCATCCTCACTGTAGAACGGAGGCGGAGCAGGCCTCACGAATTCCATAACAGATCCAGGAAACATCTCCCTGTCCGGATACATCCTGGGCGCTGGAAACTCTCCGTTTTTCAGCAAAGCATACTCGAGAGAGACATTTTCGAAGGGTTCGTCATCATCCAACGTCGTGGGTGGCCGGGGGTAGCTTTGCTCTTCGATGTACGTCGCCTTTTGGCCCTCGACCCGCCACACTTCAATCTTGATCTCACGTTGCGCAAATACGTTGGGGTTGTATTTGGCGAATCTTTCGATTGTCTAATAATACATGTTAATAGTTGCCACGACCACTAGACTTGGGGCCGAACGACCGTGGGACGTACCCTGATCATGCGGGACTGATAGTCCCGGTCCGAAGGCCATACACTTGGATAATCGTCTATATTACACAGGCGGAAGAGGAGGCGGAACTTGACACAGGCATTCCGTTGCGTGAGTATCGCAAGCAGCTCATCCACCACGCGCATCCAAGCCCACCCACTGCCAATAGGGCCTTCACACAGGCCGACGTTGATATCAATGTGTGGAATATTCTGCAGCGCATGTGGGCTTATGAAGTCTGAGAGGCGCAGAAAATAGCTGGGGCGGGGGTAGCCACCTGAGTATTCGAAGAGAGTCTTGTGTATGTCACAAATCCTGGGAGGCGGGAGGCGGTCGATCACCAGTTTGGTGGACTTGAGAATAGGAAGACACTCCTTTGTGATGCGTTTGTTGAGCAGCAGAATGGTCGGTGCGCGGAGGCGGGGCTCCCATGTTGTTGAAGTCTCGCTGATGGCGGGGCGTCGATAGTATTGTGCATAGAGTCGGCGGGAATCTGGGTAGTGGAGAGCGTGGTTGTAGATCATGTTGCGAAGCTCGCCTGGAAATGAGAAGAAGGTGAACTCTTTCTTTTTCTCAGTGCCCAAACTTGAAGGACTGGTGAATCTGTCTCCATGATGACGAGAAGGGGTTGTTCTTAGGCCGCGGCTTCGTTTGACGGAAGCAGATGATGATGGCGGTGGGTATGGTTCTGAGGATGAGGGTCGAGCCCCATCTCGATCATTGTCAACGACTCTCAGACGCAGATGTTGGGAACGTGGTGGGCCAGGCTCGTGACCACAATCATCGTGAGAGACACTCGACTTGCGCTTTCGGCTCGTCCCATTGGCAAACATCATGTTATGTTGTTGGGCTTTTGAAGCGCGCGGTCGATGCGTTCACGTAGATTCGGTGTGAGTCGCCTTCCAGACCAAGTCGTGGAGAGGTCTAGATTGCCTCATGCACTCTTTGATGGCCTGCAGCTAACTGCCGCAAGTGTTACAGCGCACCAGATGTGACTGTCAAATCATCATGCTGTTTGGCTGTGCCAGATTCCCGTAAAACAAACGGCCAACAGAGCAACCCAATAAGTCGAAAGGAAATGCAATGATGGTCTGATGGATTGATTTCGCGGCAGAATTGGAATGTGATATATTCGCCACCCTCAGGAGCAAAGCCTGTTGAACACAGCTGCATTTGACATATTACCTCCAACGTGAACTGACGAACTTCACCAGTGAAAGGTCAAGCTTCATCGCAGACATCGATGCTCACCCTTTGCGCAGAGGCGACCCCAAGGGAGTAGTAACGATAGGTACCTGTCTCACTACAGGGTATGCCCCTGCCCTCAACCACTTAGACCGATACTGCCTACAACACGCTGTAGTGAACAGACTGGATATCGTAAGTCTGTAATGAACTACCTAGGTACCTAGGTACTGAAGTCCTTCAATTTCCAATATTATTTGCATTCGTCTTCCTGAAGTACCACTTCGGCCGGGAAAAGAATTTAAAACAAATACAGGTACAAAGTGCCAAGAACTTCGAGGGACTAAAGCTACAAAGCCTTGTTCCTGCAAGATGTTTTTCTGTAAGGGTTGCCTGCAGGAGGTTGCGGACATACTTTTTTCACAAATTCAATGGTGGTGTGATTCACTGATCAGTATTTGGCTCTGGTCCTTCCCTTACCTGGGTATGTACAGTACCTCAATAGCCTACATACCTAGCTGCCCACAGGCACTGTAACAAGCTGCCTGTGAAGGCTTCGACCAACAACATGTCACTGGTATTACAGACCGTTTACAGCGAGACCTCAGCTTTGAGTCTAGCCAACAACACATGCAAAGCAGGACACGCCAGTCGAGCAACGAGGGGTTCCGAGATATTCAAGACAGTCCAAGAATTCTATCGTGCTCCGTGGGGGCCCACGAAGATCTCTTCAAGAGGGATTGACATCAATGCCGAAACATCCGGGGTATCCACGTATTGCTGATGGGTATTATGACGAGAGACTATTAGTATTCGGAGGACGTTGAGATCGGAAGCCAAGAGCCAAAGCATATCAACGGTAACTTAATAGGGACTATCCGGCCGAAAGCATACTCATCGCATCGCTCAAACGCCAAGGATGGCTCACTTTGGCCGTATGGCTGAGGCAAACCAGCTCACGCAGCTGTGTTGTGAGTTTTGGCACATTATGATAGGAGCAGCGGCTTGGTTGGCTCCATGTCTGCTATCTTAGCTTGGCGGCCTGACATCTTCAGACGAGAAGCACAGCCCAACGCGCAAGCTGCATGGTACTTTCCGAAGCCGTCAGTACATGTTTGGTAGCAGGCTTGCGGCCAATAAAAATGACACTAGCAATGTTGTTGGCTTTGAGCTGACGAGCATTGTGAGGTTTGACGTAAGTGCGGCCCGTGAACCTCCATTCAGGTGGTACGTTGTTGTGTGACCACAGTCAGTGGAGCGGGGATAGAGGCCCGTTGTTCTGCAGGTTGCATGTTGCAGGCTGCAAGTTGCAGATTGCAGGTGGCTTGCAATAGGTTATACGAGAGAGACCCTTGAGGCTGCCGTAGGAAGTGAATCAACAAGGAAAACATTAGGCCTATTTTCGAGCGTCTTGAAACGTCTTTGCTGGTCGAGTATGCACAAGTGTGCTCGCGTATTGGTGAGGCTCGCAAGCTTCTTGACAAGCTACCGAGCCTGACAAGCTACCGAGCCTGCAACAGCCGCTTACCGAGTTAGGTAGGCAGAGACGACCCTCCAATATGAATGTTGTGCGAGAATACCGAGTGGGTGTAAAGTTGTGGATGAAATAATCGCCGGACCTGGTCCAAGGTTCTCACGGTAGACGAGTGAATGCTCAGCACAAGAATGCGGCCTTGGTCCACCTCGGCGGCATCATGTTTTGCCCGGTTTGGTGACATTCTCCAGGCTCCATTACCCTGGAAAGCATCACACAATTAAAGTCATAGATTATCAATATCGCTAAGCGAACAAGGCTTGGCTGGATCGGATCAATTGCAAAAACAAAAAGGGTACAGGCGAGTACTACCTACTACTAATGTAATCAATCAGTCTAGTTTCAACTGGTGCTGGAGGAGCGTTGCATGGAGCGCGAAGTTCCCAGGTGGTCTGTGCGCTCAGTGGGTCTGAGAATCGTTCCAGCCCTCCAGCCCTCCCGTGGGCCGGCCGTAGCACGTCAGCCAGCCAGCTTGTGCCTACTACCCTCACCCCCCCTTCGTGGTTGATTCGCGACCTCTCCCCAGCCAGCCAGCCCACTCATCTTTACACCCACCCCATCGCGAACTGCATCGCGAGACTCATTTCGAGGTCTTCAAGGGCTTGTCGCCTGGCCTGTCCTCCTTGCTCTTCGTGCTCTTATTGCTGGAGACGGGCAATTGCCCTTCTGCTCTGGTGGCCTCTCCTCTCCCAACCTGTCCATCATGTCGACGGCGCCCGGCCATCCGGGTCTGTCTTTTGGAGCAGGCCTGAACAATAGCAATGGGTTGCGTCAAGGAGGGAGCCAGGGTTATCCGCCGCCACCGTCCAACAAACCAGTCCTCGCACAACATTCTACTCCCTATCAACACTACTCTTCCCATCAGCCGCAGCAGAGCAACTACACGCAAATCTACACAACCCCAAATCCGTCACCCGTACAGCACAACGTTCAGAATGGCTCGCGATCCCAGCAGGCCCAGCTGCCTGTCCCGAGCTCGCGTTCTCGAGCCACGACCCATCGACAGATGCCTCCCCAATCGAACAACAATTCGCTGGGATACATTCCGACGACGATGCCACATGCACAGCAGCATATTCCACAGCAGCCCATGAACCCCCAACCCATGAGCCAACAATCTATGGGCCAACCGTCCATGCCTCAGCAGACCATCAATCAGGGCTCCATGAATCAACAACAGATGAGCCAGCAGGCAATAAGTCAACAGGCCATCAACCACCAACAATCTATGGCCCAAGAGAATTCTATGATGTCCCAAGCAACTCCTCCCCACTCGCATCCCGTTTTGACCCCTCAGCCGCCTGCTCAACCTCAGCCGCAGCAGACCCCGCAACAACCGCCGCCCCCTCAACAAATACACGTAGAAACTTCTGTGCAGAATCACGAGGCTCAGCATGAAGATACCATGGACGTCGAGAGTATGGGAGAATCGGGCGAGGACGGTATCGACGGGAAGAACGGCGAGAACGGGTCCCCCTTTGTGCCGCGGACTCCCATGGGGGCCATGATGTCAGCTCCGCCCGAGGGTGGAAGTTATCCCACTCTTGATGCAGTACACAAGGCGGTTCTGGAATACTGTACATCAGTTGGCTATGCCATTGTCATCGGCAGATCCAAAAAGACTGTACCCGGGCTGAAGAAGGTACTCTTTGTCTGCGACCGTGCTGGTAAGCCTCCGAAACGCGTGAGTCCGGAAATGCGAAAGCGAAAAACATCATCTCGGAAATGTGATTGCCAATTCGGCTTCTTCGCCATCGAGCAGAGGACCCAGTGGACTGTACGGTACCGTCCAAACGCGCAGCATCTTACGCACAATCATGGACCAAGCGAGAGCCTGAAGGAGCACCCTGCAGCAAGGAAGCTCGACAGCAAGATGGTCGCCACAGTGAAAGAACTCAAGGAACAAGGTGCGTACTTATGAATGCAGCCAAGGATGGAATAAATGAAGCTGAGTTACATACAGGCATCGGAGTCAGTCAAACACTGGAGATGCTTCAAGCCGCTAATCCGAACGTGCCCCTGCTGCCCCGAGATATTTACAATGCGCGTGCGGCGATCACTCGCAACCCCACCAAGGTGAACGCTGGGTTGGCTGAGGATCGGCCCGCCATCTACAGCAAGCCTCGTCCAAGTGCTGAAGAACGGATCATCGCGGACCTACGCAAAGAGCTTGCCAAGGTCAACGAAGAGCTCGTCAAGGAGAAGGAGGATAACCACAAGAAAATCGCGGATCTGGAGGAGAAGGTGCGGGAAAAGGACAAGAAGATACAGAAATTCGAGATGTTCGTCGACATCTGCAATGAGCGGGTAATGTACCAACGCGAGAAGCTTAATCAGCTCGACGACAACAACCTTCCAGGCAACAGCTCATGAGCGGTTTTGGAGGTTGGCGCGAAAACAACTGTTATGATTGAATGCGACTCATGCATGAAATGGACGAATTGGCGGAGGATACTGGCATGATGGCTCAGGCGTCCTTTTTTTTCTTCGGGAGGGGTTCAGGTACCTAGTGAGGCGTTTTGGTCCTTGCTTTCAGTGTAACGCCACGTGGCAATGGAAAAAGTCGCTGGCAATTAGGCATATTGGAAGGCCTGTGATGGGAGTCGGGATTTGTGCTATCTCAGACCTTGGAAGGCAGTCGCTGTGCTAATACAGCCGGAGCCAAAGAATGAAGGCTCATCAAGGTACTAGTCCTGTTCAGCCATTTTGACATGGGCATTGTCGCCGCAGACCGTATACGGTTTCGACATGTCCTTCTGACAACAAATACAAAAGTGAGCAAGGCAGTGAGGCTTTTTATATATCCATAGGCCAAGAACAATCAAAACAAATCCGACCATCTCGACATACTCAGCACTCGAGTCTTTCTCATTTCACATTTACGAGATATTTTGAGTGACAGAGAGGCAGAGAGTCTGGCTCTGACGATTGTTGCATGAAACACCATCAAGCTAGCGGCCAATCAAAGAGGGAACGGGTCCCTCAAGCCCACTAGTACGTCGCGGACAGGGGTATGTTGATAACGGCTGGGCTGCAGTAGCCCTGCGCGTGGACAGAGCTGCAGCGTGTCAGGGTTCTGCCGCGGGACGCATGAGGGTCGAAAGTCAACAGCAACATTCAAACAAGTCACGACCGCCAATCACTCATTTCAAATACACTCCCTCATCAGGGACTGCACATTAGCAACAACTGTTACGGAACATCCATCCTTTCGTCTATTCAAGTCAACGGCATTCTGGAGAGCACCGAGATACCCTTTATCGAATTGTTAATCCTTCTTTTTGATTCCGTCTATCTGTCTTGATACTATTGCGCGTTGTTGGCGAAATTCCGACAGCCCTTGACCGACTGCTCTGCGAAGAAATGACGGCGAAACCTTGAGACTTCTTCCCCGACAACCTACTTTGTCCATCACTTGCGACACCAGCAAGCCCAACATGGACGCGGCAGTGTCGCCTCAACGACCGCTGACGCCACTAAATGGCGATAGCAATGGTAGCAATGGCAGCAACGGCATCAACGGTGCTGTTCTAGTCGCCATGGATCCTGCCCGAGTGATCGACCACCTCACCCAACTGCTCGCGGCCGCCCTTGGGGCAACTCGCGAAGAGTTGGAAGCACCTGGCAGCCTTCTTTCCAAGTCCCGTTACTCCGATACCCTTCAGCGATGCACTCGCTTCACAAACGAGGCGCAAGTGTCCTTGTACATCCAGAAAGACCTTCCCGCGACCCCTCCGCTGGAAAATGGCGATGGAGAGTCAAGTATGTCCATGCACCCAAATGTCTAGCCAGTGTACAGCTTTGCTAATCATGTTTTCTTGCAGAGCCTCCAGCCCATACGTACACGATCGCGTCGGATCTGTCCTCTACAGCTACGACCGTGGCATTCCTTGTCCTCCTCAAGCGGCCTCAACCTCTTGACCCAGCCGTACCGATATCCTCCCAGCTTCAAGTCCTCAACCTTCCGGGTCCGGCATACCTCGCTGCCACTGCCAGCGAACAGGGACCATCAGCATCCCCCTTCGAATACCTCCAGCTTTATCTGCACAATGGTCTGGCCCCGTACTTTGATGCGAGCACCAAGAGTCAGCAAATGATCGGTGGTAGCCGTGGCAGGGCTGATGTTGATGCGAAGACTGGTATTCCCGTCACAAAGAAGAGGTGGACCGAACTTGAGTTGAGCTTGTCACATCTGCAGCAAAACGTTGAAATCCCCGAAGTCCTACTGCCTTTTCACCCATACGTACAGAATGCTCTCGATGAAGCTGCCGCTCGTAACACGACGCCGTCGATCGATTTTATACCTACAGCACTGTTGTCTGACAGCCAGTTTCTAAACAATTTGCAAGCGAACGTGAACAACTGGATCAAGTCCATTCAGGTCATTACCAAGATGAATCGGGATCCGGCGACCGGCACTGCCAACCAGGAGATCAATTTCTGGCTGTCCATGGAAGCAGCTTTAGCTGGTATCGAGACGCAGCTTTCTAGTGACGGTGTGCGCCTGACGTTGGAGATCTTGAAGAAAGCGAAGCGCTTCCAGGCCACGGTCAGCTTCGGTGCAGACACGGGATTAAAGGAGGCTATGGACACAGTCCAGAAGTACAACCAGCTCATGCGAGATTTCCCCTTGGATGAGCTTCTTTCGGCAACGTCCTTGCCGAAGATCAAGGATGCTATCGAACAAATTTTCACACATCTGAATAAGAAGCTGCGAATATGCCCTTATCCCATTCGTCGCGCTCTTCCTCTTGTGGAGGCGATCTCCGCAGACCTGGATGAGGTCATGCACCGTTTGCTGCCCGGAACAGAGCTCGTCGATCTTGATTATCAGGAATTCAGGAATGTGATGCGCATGGCTGAGAAGGTGTTCAAAATGTGGGACGACCAGCGCAAAGCCTTTACGGATGTTGCTCGCGATGTCACCCGGAGGAGGAATGAAAAGTTTATCCCAATCAAGATCAATCCCAAACACCAAGATCTTCAAGAGCGCTTGAAATACGTCGGCACATTCCGCGACAATCACGAACAACTGCAGAAGACCATAGTCGATGTCTTGGGGCCGAAGGCGACAGTCACTGAGCTACCGGATGGAGCAGCCAACGCAGGCGGTGTGGTGGTTGAAGAGATGGGCGACGTCGATGCGGTTGAGGAGGTCAAGCAGGCCTGGGAGGCTTTGAGGAACGTTGATCTACTTGATGTGTCCGAAGAGGGAACTAACCGATGGGCGAAGGCCGAGGAGATTTACAATGAGCGAACTTCTCGCGTGGAAAACTCTATCATTGCTCGACTACGAGATCGTCTGGCAACGGCCAGGAACGCCAACGAAATGTTCCGTGTCTTTTCCAAGTTCAACGCACTGTTCGTCAGGCCGAAGATTCGTGGTGCTATAGCAGAGTACCAGACTCAGCTCATCGACAACGTGAAGCAAGCTATCAGCTCGCTGCATGAGCGTTTCAAGCAGCAGTACGGACACTCTGAAGCCCATGCCATGGCGCAGCTTCACGATCTACCGCCCGTGTCTGGGGCCATCATCTGGGCTCGCCAGATTGAGCGTCAGCTTGACGGCTATATGAAGAAAGTAGAGGCCGTACTGGGTGAGAATTGGGCCCTTCATAGCGAAGGAGAGAGGCTCAAGAATGAGGGTGATCTATTTCGCAAGAAGCTGGACACAAGACCAATCTACGATGCCTGGCTGCACGACGTTCAGAGGAAGAACATCACGATATCGGGCCTTATTTTCACAGTCAACAAGATACGGGCTGCTGGTAATGCTTTGGAGCTTCAGATCAATTTCGATGCGCAGGTGATCGCTCTGTTCAAAGAGGTTCGAAATCTTACGTGGCTCAACTATTCCGTTCCGCACGCCATCAACAGCGTTTCGAAAGAGGCGAAGCGAGTCTATCCTTTTGCCGTCAGTTTGATGGAGAGTGCCCGCACTTTTGCACAAACGGATCGTCAGATCGCAGAAATGCCGGATGTATCTGTACTGCTCAGCGGTTACCGCAACGACGTGCAACAGGTTATCCTCAAGGGTATGCCTCTGCGATGGGAATCATTCAACAATATGTACGAGCTGCATTTCAGGACGGATTCTGCCAAGGGCGAGAGCAAGCACGTTGCTTTTGTAAAAGAGCTTGCTGCGAAGGTATCATTACTTCAAACCAAGACAACGACGCTGGCTACTATCAACATAACGGTGCAAAAGTCTCTTGCTGAGCTTGGCACTTGTCCTTACGAAGCCTCAGCTTTTGAGTCAAGACTGAGGACGATCCAGGAGGCTGTGGATCAGCTAAATCTGGAGCAATACGTCAACTTGGGCTACTGGGTTGAGGGCATGAACACCCAAATCAAAGATACACTCCTGGTACGCCTTCAGCGCGCTATCCAGTACTGGATTGAGGCATTCGAGGATGAACACGTTGCGGGCGATGACACCCGCCGCAGGACAATGATAGAAGGTGCCGCTGAGGTCAAGTCAGACAAGCCAACCATGAAGCGGCTCGTCCATGAAATCACCATGCGAAACCAAGTTATCTATTTGGATCCACCAATGGAGTATGCACGAGCTAGTTGGATCTCGCAACTTCAAGATTGGCTTGGTGTTATCTGCAACTTGCCCAAGGTCAAGGCAACTCGTTACCAGATGAGCTTGAGCACAGTGTCGTACCAGGAGGCCAAGTTCAACGACCTGCCCGCTGAATGCACTGAGATGCTTACTCGAGTCCACAACTGCGTGGAAAAGAAGCTCTCGGAGGTAGGAGGCTATGTCGATAAGTGGCTGCAATTCCAATCTCTCTGGGATTTGCAGTCGGACCAAGTTTACGACCTTCTGGGTGATCAGCTCTCTCGATGGCTGCAACTTCTGCAAGAGATTCGGAAGACTCGCCAGACTTTTGACACCTCTGAAGTCAGTCGCTCTTTTGGTCATATCACCATCGACTATGATCAAGTCCAAACCAAAGTCAACGCGAAATATGACCAATGGCAGCATGACATCCTCCTCAAATTCGCCAGTCGCCTCTCAAATCGCATGCGTGATGTTCATGCTGAACTTGAGAAGGGCCGAAGAGACTTGGAGGGCCAGAGTCTGGAGGCATCTTCCACTGCGCAGGCTGTGCAATTTATCACGATCGTCCAAAGCTGCAAGAGGCAAGTCAAGCTGTGGGCACCTGAAGTTGAAATGTTCCGTCAGGGCGAGTCCACTCTTGTGAGGCAACGGTATCAGTTTCCCAACGACTGGCTGCATGCGGAGCAGGTGGATGGCATGTGGGATGCACTGAACGAGCTCCTCGCACGCAAGTCCAAAGTTGTGCAAGACCAGACAGATGCTCTGCGCGCCAAGATCAGCGCTGAAGACAAAGTCGTGGCTGACAAAATCACTGAGGTCGCCAATCAGTGGAACGAGGAGAAGCCTGTGTCAGGTACTATTCCTCCAGATGAGGCGAATGCTACTTTGAGTTCATTTGAGATGAGGATTACGCAGTTACAGGAAGAGTTTGCAATGGTCGCGAAAGCAAAGGAGGCTCTTGATCTCCCCGCATCTGGTGATTCATCGCTGGGTGTCATCCTGGAGGAAGTTCAAGACTTCAAGTCTGTTTGGGCCTCATTGTCTTTGATTTGGAAGAGTCTCAATGAGCTCCGCGAGATGCTGTGGACTAGCGTTCAGCCGAGGAAAGTCAGGTCCTCGATTGACGGCCTTATCAAGATGACCAAGGAGATGCCCAGTCGGATGCGTCAATACGCTGCCTTCGAGCATATTCAAAATATCTTGCGTCAATACCTCAAGGTCAACTCTCTTCTAGGAGATCTGAAATCTGAAGCTGTGCGGGACCGCCACTGGACCAAAATCTGGAAGCAAATTAAGCCAGGCAAGCGGTATTCACCCGTGTCCATGACTTTGGGCGATGTCTGGGACCTCAACCTCGTGGCAACCGAGGTCATCATCAAGGACATCATTGCTCAGGCTCAGGGCGAGATGGCATTGGAGGAATTCCTCAAGCAAGTCAAGGAGGATTGGACTAATTACCACATCGATCTTGTCAACTACCAAAACAAGTGTCGCCTCATTCGTGGCTGGGACGATCTTTTCGCGAAATGTAGCGAGAATCTGAATTCTCTCCAAGCAATGAGGCATTCTCCATACTACAAAGAGTTCGAGGAGGAGGCCTCTACCTGGGAGGACAGGTTGAACCGTGTCCACGTGCTCTTTGACGTCTGGATCGACGTCCAGCGCCAGTGGGTGTACCTCGAGGGTGTGTTCACTGGCAATGCAGACATCAAGCACTTGCTGCCCATTGAGTCTTCAAGATTTCAGAACATCAACAGCGAGTTCTCGGCGGTCATGAAGAAGGTCTACAAGCAACCTACCGTGCTTGATGTGCTGAACATTCCAAATGTCCAAAAATCTCTGGAACGTCTGGCTGAGCTTCTCAACAAAATTCAGAAAGCTCTCGGTGAATATCTCGAGAAAGAGCGTGTTTCATTCCCCCGATTTTACTTCGTGGGTGACGAGGATCTTCTGGAGATGATCGGTAATAGCAACGACACCCTACGTATTGCGAAGCACTTCAAGAAGATGTTCGCGGGTCTTTCGGGTCTGGTCATGGACGAAGAAGGCGTCATCTCTGGCTTCACGTCCAAAGAAAACGAAATTGTCCGACTGAAGAAACAAATCTCTGTCATACAGACTCCCAAGATCAATGACTGGCTTGCTCTCCTAGAAAGTGGCATGAAAGCCACCTTGGCTGAGCTGCTCGCTGAGGCGGTCGAACAGTACACACCCATCTTTTCCAACGCGACAATCGAGCAAGCTGCGTTGAATGATTTCATGGAAGCATACCCCAGTCAGATCGTGGTGCTAGCTACGCAGGCCGTTTGGACCACTGCAGTTGATCAGGCACTAGCTGATGGCGGCAAGGACCTCCAATCACTTTTTGACCGTGAGGTCCAGGTCCTGCGCTTGCTCGCCAGCACGGTCCTGGGTGATTTGGACGTGCTGTTGAGGAAGAAGTGCGAACAGCTCATCACCGAATGTGTGCACCAGCGTGACACCATCGAAAAGCTGGTCCAACTTAACGCCAACACTCCGACGCACTACATGTGGCTGCTTCAAATGCGCTACGTGTACACACCACAAGGCGACTTCATCGACCGTCTTCACATCAAGATGGCCAATGCCAAGCTCAACTACGGCTTCGAATATCTCGGTGTCCCAGACAGACTGGTCAGGACGCCGCTGACTGACAGATGCTTCCTCACTCTCACCCAGGGTCTTTGCCAGCGGCTTGGTGGTTCACCTTATGGGCCTGCTGGTACCGGAAAGACAGAGTCCGTCAAAGCGCTTGGTGTTGAGCTCGGCAGATTCACTCTGGTCTTCTGCTGTGACGACACTTTCGATTTCCAGGCCATGGGTCGCATCTTCCTCGGTATCTGCCAGGTCGGCGCCTGGGGCTGTTTCGATGAGTTCAATCGTCTGGAGGAGAGAATTTTATCTGCTGTCTCCCAGCAGATCCAAAACATCCAACTTGGACTCAAGGAAGGCGTCACAGATGACAAGGCTCAGATTGAACTGGTTGGCCGCCAGCTTCACGTCAACGAGGACACAGGCATATTCATCACGATGAATCCTGGTTATGCTGGTCGTTCCAACCTGCCAGATAACCTCAAGAAGCTCTTCCGCAGCGTGGCAATGTCCAAACCCGACAAAGAGCTCATTGCCGAAGTCATGCTATACTCGCAGGGCTTCAACCAGGCTAAGCAACTCTCAAAGCACACTGTACCATTCTTCGATCAGTGTGCCGCCAAATTGTCAAAGCAAGCCCACTACGACTTCGGTCTCCGTGCGTTGAAGAGTGTACTGGTCAGCTCTGGTGGCCTCAAGCGTGCTCGACTCCTTGAGAGCGGTGGTAATCTTGGCGCCGAAGAAGTGGTTGAGCCCGAGATCATTGTTCAGAGCATTCGCGAAACCATCGCCCCCAAGCTGATCAAGTCAGATGTTGAAATTATGATGGGCATCGAGGAGGACTGCTTCCCCAGTGTCAAATATGTGCCGGCCAACTTGCAGAAATTGGAAGAGGCTATCCGTCGTCTGGCTGGCGAGAGACAACTTGTGGTCAACGACCTATGGATGACCAAGATCCTGCAACTCTATCAGATCCAGAAAATTCACCATGGTGTCATGATGGTCGGAAACTCCGGTTCTGGAAAGTCAGCTGCTTGGAGACTTTTGCTTGAGGCGTTGCATCAGGTCGAAGGTGTTGAGGGCGTGTCTCATGTCATCGATTCCAAGGTCATGTCTAAAGAGGCCCTCTACGGTAACCTGGATTCTACCACACGCGAGTGGACGGATGGTTTGTTCACGAGCATTCTGCGCAAGATCGTGGACAACCTTCGTGGCGAGGACTCGAAGCGCCACTGGATCGTCTTCGATGGCGATGTCGATCCTGAATGGGTGGAGAACTTGAACAGTGTTCTTGACGACAACAAGCTGCTTACCCTGCCGAATGGCGAGCGTCTGAATTTACCAGCCAACGTCCGCATCATGTTCGAGGTTGAGAACTTAAAGTATGCCACGCTGGCAACTGTCAGTCGATGCGGTATGGTCTGGTTCAGTGAGGACACCGTTTCGCCGAGCATGATGGTTGCCAATTATCTCGAGACGTTGCGAACTGTCGCTTTCGAGGACCTCGATGAGGATGCGGTCGCGACCGGGCAAAGCTCCGCCAAAGCACTGGCTGTACAAACTCATGCAGCCGATCTTCTGCACAACTATCTTGAGAACGATGGGTTCATCTTGGCTGCCCTCAAGGAAGCTGAAGGCTTCAACCACATCATGGACTTCACAGTCGCTAGAGTGCTCAACACCCTCTTTTCGCTCCTCAATAAAGCCGTGCGCGACATAATCGAGTATAACAACCAGCACATTGATTTTGCGTTGGACCCGGAGCAGATTGAAAGTTACATTTCCAAGAAGCTGCTGCTAGCTCTGGTCTGGGCTCTAACCGGCGATTGTCCTTTGACCGACCGCAAACAGTTTGGTGACAACGTATGTGGTCTGGCTGACTTCGGATCACCACCACTGGATGGCAATAGTGCCCTGATCGACTTCGATGTCTCCCTGCCACAAGGCGAATGGACGCCATGGCAGAATCAGGTACCGACAATTGAGGTCAACACTCACTCCATCACTCAGACCGACGTTGTCATTCCAACCTTGGACACCGTCCGTCATGAGGATGTGCTGTACTCATGGCTGGCGGAGCACAAGCCGCTGCTGCTTTGCGGTCCTCCCGGTTCTGGTAAGACAATGACGCTATTCAGCGCTCTTCGCAAGCTTCCCAACATGGAAGTTGTCGGTCTCAACTTTTCCAGCGCAACAACGCCCGATCTTCTCATCAAGACCTTTGAGCAATATTGTGAGTACAAGAAGACTCTCAATGGAGTCATGCTGTCTCCGACCCAGATCGGCAGGTGGCTCGTCATTTTCTGCGACGAGATCAACCTGCCTGCCCCCGACAAGTACGGCACGCAGAGAGCTATTTCCTTCTTGCGTCAACTTGTGGAGCACAATGGATTCTGGAGGACATCCGACAAGGCCTGGGTCACGTTGGATCGCATTCAATTTGTGGGTGCATGCAACCCGCCCACTGATGCTGGCCGTACACCAATGGGTGATCGATTCCTCAGACATGCACCTCTCATCATGGTCGATTACCCAGGCGAGCAGTCACTCACGCAAATTTACGGCACTTTCAACTCTGCAATTCTCAAGATCATCCCATCGCTACGCGGATACGCAGAGCCGCTCACCCAGGCTATGGTGCGGTTCTATCTTGAATCTCAGCAACGCTTCACTCCCAAGATACAACCCCACTACGTCTACAGTCCTCGTGAACTGACACGTTGGGTGCGTGGTGTGTATGAAGCGATCCGGCCCCTCGAAATCTTGTCCGTTGAGGGCTTGCTTCGTATCTGGGCCCATGAGGCTCTACGTCTCTTCCAGGATCGTCTGGTTGCTGAAGACGAGCGAAAGTGGACCGACGACGCTGTGCGCAGGATCGCATTGGACTACTTCCCAACCATCGATGACCAACAAGCTCTCGGCGGGCCCATCCTCTTCTCCAACTGGCTTTCCAAGAACTACGTGCCGGTTGATCGCGAGCAGCTACGTGACTTCGTCAAGGCACGTCTCAAGACTTTCTGCGAGGAGGAGGTTGATGTGCCGCTTATTCTGTTTAATGATGTGCTTGAACACGTTCTTCGCATCGATCGTGTTTTCAGACAACCGCAAGGTCACCTGATTCTCATTGGTGTCAGCGGCTCTGGAAAGACGACCCTTTCCCGCTTTGTTGCCTGGATGAACGGTTTGAAGGTCTACCAGATTAAGGTTCATGGCAAATACTCCGCTGAAGACTTCGACGAGGACTTGAGAGAAGTTCTACGCCGCTGTGGATGCAAGGGGGAGAAGATGTGCTTCATCATGGACGAGTCCAACGTTCTCGACTCCGGATTCCTTGAGAGAATGAATACGCTGCTTGCCAATGCAGAGGTCCCCGGTCTCTTTGAGGGTGACGAATTTGCAGCATTGATGACGGCCTGCAAAGAAGGAGCGCAACGCCAGGGCCTGCTTCTGGATTCTCAAGAGGAGCTCTACAAGTGGTTCACATCGCAGATTGTCAAGAACCTGCACGTGGTGTTCACCATGAACCCGCCAGAGGATGGTCTGTCTTCAAAGGCTGCGACTAGTCCAGCGTTGTTCAATCGTTGCGTGCTTAACTGGTTCGGCGACTGGTCTGATCAAGCCCTGTTCCAGGTTGCGCACGAGCTCACGCACTCTGTGGACTTGGACCGCTCGAACTTCCAAGCACCTGACACAATCCCCGTTGCGTACAGGGCTCTCAGTCTCCCGCCTTCGCACAGAGAGACCGTTGTCAACTCTATGGTCTACATCCACTACTCGCTGCAGCGTTTCAACGAGAAATTGCAGCGTCAGCAGGGCAAGGTTACTTTCCTGACGCCGCGTCACTTCTTGGACTTCGTGGCGCAGTATGTCAAGCTGTATAATGAGAAACGCGAGGATCTTGAGGAGCAGCAACGTCACCTGAATGTTGGTTTGGAGAAGTTGAGGGACACGGTCGACAAGGTCCGCGACTTGCGGGAGAGTCTGGCTGAGAAGAAGACTCAGCTAGAGCAGAAGGACGTTGAGGCAAATGAGAAGCTGCAGCGCATGGTTGCTGATCAGCGAGAGGCCGAGCAGAGAAAAAGCACGTCGTTGGAGATTCAAGCTGCTTTGGAGATCCAAGAGGCAGAAGTCGCTGAGAGAAAGACTGTCGTCTTGGACGATTTGGCCAAGGCCGAGCCCGCTGTTGAGTCAGCCAAGGCCAGTGTCAGCAATATCAAGAGGCAGCATCTGACAGAAGTCCGATCGATGAACACGCCACCAGCTGGAGTCAAACTAGCTTTGGATTCAGTTTGCACTCTTATTGGACACAAGGTCGCCGACTGGAAGGCTGTTCAGGCGGTGGTGCGGCGTGATGACTTTATTGCCAGTATCATCAACTTCGACAACGAGAGGCAAATGACAAAAGCATTGCGCATCAAGATGAGAAACGAGTTCTTATCAAATCCGGAGTTCACCTTCGAGAGAGTGAACCGAGCCAGTAAGGCTTGTGGACCTCTGGTGCAATGGGTCGAGGCTCAAGTCAACTTCGCCGAAATCCTTGACCGAGTTGGTCCTTTGAGGGCCGAGGTTGAGCAACTCGAGGAGCAAGCTCTTCAGACCAAGGCCGAAGCTAAGGCTATCGAGAATAACATTGCCCATCTTGAGCAGAGTATCGCAACATACAAGACCGAGTATGCGGCACTTATCAGCGAGACACAGGCGATCAAGTCCGAGATGGAAAGGGTACAATTCAAGGTCGACCGATCCGTTAAATTACTCGACAGTTTGTCGTCTGAGCGAGTGCGCTGGGAGGAGGGCAGCAAGTCCTTCGAGACACAGATCAGCACCCTGGTCGGAGACGTTCTCACGGCTGCGGCGTTCCTTGCCTACAGCGGTCTGTATGATCAGACCTTCCGCAAGTCGATGTTGGACGACTGGCTGCACCAGCTCCACCTGTCTGGCATCCAATACAAGCCGCACAATCCTTTCACTGAGTACCTTTCGAGTGCGGATGAACGCTTGGGATGGCAACAGAACAGTCTGCCAGTGGACGATCTCTGCACCGAGAATGCCATCATCCTCAAACGCTTCAACAGATATCCATTGATCATCGACCCGTCTGGCAGAGTCACCGAATTCTTGCAGAAGGAGTGCAAGGATCGCCGCCTGACTGTCACCAGCTTCTTGGACGATTCATTTACTAAGCAGTTGGAGAGCTCGCTTCGTTTTGGCAACCCTATCCTCATCCAAGATGCAGAGCATCTTGACCCGATACTCAATCACGTTCTTAACAAAGAGTACCAGAAGACTGGTGGCCGTGTCCTTATCCAATTGGGCAAGCAGCAGATTGATTTCTCTCCATCGTTCAAGATCTATCTATCAACAAGAGACCCGTCCGCCACTTTCGCACCCGACATCTGCAGTCGCACCACCTTTGTGAACTTCACTGTCACGCAGAGCAGTCTCCAGACTCAGTCCCTAAATGATGCCCTCAAGTCTGAGCGGCCAGATGTGGATGAGCGGCGCTCGAACCTCATCAAGCTTCAAGGCGAGTTCAAGGTCCACTTGCGACAGTTAGAGAAGCGCCTTTTGCAGGCCCTCAATGAGTCTCGGGGCAATATTCTCGATGATGACAACGTCATCGAGACTCTTGAGACCCTGAAGACTGAAGCTGCTGAAATCTCTGCGAAGATGAGCAATACCGAAGGCGTCATGAGCGAGGTCGAGCAAATTACCCTGGAGTACGATGTCATCGCCAAGTCTTGCAGTGCGATATTCACCGTGCTTGAGCAACTCCACTACCTCAACCACTTCTACCAGTTCTCGCTGCAATACTTCCTCGATATATTCCACAGCGTCCTCCACAACAATCCGAACCTGGCCAATGAAACCAATCACCAGGCTCGTCGCGACATCATTGTCAAAGACTTGTTTGTAGCCGCCTTCAAGAGGACTGCGCTTGGCCTGCTCCAAAAGGACCGCATTACTCTCGCCATGCTCCTTGCGCAAGCATCTCCGTATCAGATGGACAAGGACCTGATTGATGTCATTCTCGATGAGAAGGTTGAGGGCAAGGACATCTCGACTGAGGTGGAGGGCAAGGATGAGGCGTTCGCCAGGGCCAGCAGGGTACTCGCCCTCAAAGAAAAGATTGACCAAATGCCTTCAGAACAATGGGACCGCTTCCTCACCGAGGAAATAGCTGAAAACCACGTGCCCAAGGTTTGGGATGATGCCGCGACGCCGATTGACCAGGCCCTATCATCTCTGCTGCTAGTCAAGCTCTTCCGCCTCGATCGCTTCGTACCTACGGCTCAGCGCTTTGTCGCCCTGGTCTTTGGAGATGATCTGTTCGATATTGTTGAGGACCTAAAGGCTACTGTCACGGAGGTCCCAGCAACAAGACCCATTGCCTTGGTGTCAAGCCCTGGTTTCGATGCAAGCTACAAGGTCGACAGTCTTGTGGAGCGGGCGCGTGTCAGGTGCACCAACATTGCCATGGGTTCGAACGAAGGTCTTGCAAGCGCCGACAAGGCTGTCAGCCACGCTGCTCAAGTTGGCTCCTGGGTGCTGATCAAGAACGTTCATCTAGCACCAACCTGGCTTCAGAGTCTCGAGAAGCGCATGGAGTCTCTCAATCCCAACCCCGAGTTCAGGCTTTTCCTGTCTATGGAATCCAGCCCCAAGATTCCCGTCAACCTCCTCCGTGCCTCTCGTGTACTAATGTACGAGCAGCCTGCTGGTGTACGTGCCAATATGAAGGACTCGATGTCTTCATTGTCTACCAGGCCTGCCAAGAGCCCCGTGGAACGCCAGCGGCTGTACCTCTTGTTATCATTTTTGCATGCCGTTGTCCAGGAGCGGTTGCGATACGCGCCTAACCTTGGTTGGAAGGGCTTCTGGGAATTTAATGACAGTGATGTAAGTCTTCTCCGTCTTGGCCTGATTTGCAGAAAGAGATGCTGACATTACGAATCAGTACGAATGCTCTGCCTTTGTCATAGATACCTGGGTCGAGACAGTCGCTCAAAACAGAACCAACATCGCGCCCCAGAATATCCCGTGGGACATGATCCGCTATCTTGTCACGGAAACCTACGGAGGAAAGATCGACGATGAAGGCGACTTCAAGCTCCTCAATCAGCTCGTCAACTCGTTCCTTACGCCCGATGCTTATGAGATCGGCCACAACTTGGTCGAGGGCAGCGACAAGGCGGGTAGCCTCCAGGTACCGTCTGGCACGTCTATGCAAGACTTTATGGGCTGGATTAAGAAGCTACCTGAGCGTGAGCCACCCACTTACCTTGGTCTACCCGCAAATGCGGAGAAGTTGCTTCTTGTTGGGCTGGGCCAAAGCATGATCCAGAATCTGAGGAAGGTCTCAGATCTGTTGGACGAGAGTGAGCAGGGTATGGTGACGGAGGTAGCGCAGGCTGCATAGATGGATGAGCATGAGAATGGTGAACGTAGCTGCGGAAAGTAGAAGGAAATTGGTTCGGAAGTCGTATATTTCAATGGCTTCAATAATTCAGACGTGGCGGCGCATGGGTAGAACTCCCTTTGTTTCCTGGCTGGTCTTTGCTGCAGATACCCTTCGGCCACTGTTCCACATGAGTTTTTATATGTTACATATCTGATTTAGACTTGTAGAGCAATGGACATGGACTTGTTTTTAAGGTTGTGGCATCGAACCTGTTTCTGAGGTAGTAACATTTGTCTCACCAAAGGGTTTCACTACATGATCTATCTGTTCAGTACTCCGCAGTAGCTTTCTTTACCTCTGCAGTGTGACGTTCTTACAGAAAGCATTACCAGTTGTTTGATATTTTCAAGCGTTCGAGTTATTTACTATTGCGACTAAGTGCCTTGGTTCTAGCAAGCCTACTGTCAACTGGTAGCTTCTCATGTCAACAAGACCGTGTATCATCAACGCCATCAGAATCATCACTTTCTATCCATCCCATACAACGCCTCAAGAGTTTCAGTACATCTTCATCTATTCAACTTCATTCAACAAGTGACAGCCCTTGGCCGAGCAGACGTGCTCCTCGACTGGATCTGCCCTTGCTCTTTGATGATGTCCGCCGCCCTCTCTGCCACACCATATACCACACCCTGTAGATGCGCCCCTGGAATAACCGGCATCACACCCGCATCCACGACTCGCAGGTTGCTCGTTCCATACACCTTCAATGCCGTGTCGACCACCCCGCCCAGGTCGAGGGGCAACATCGCCGTCGTGCCCGAGGGGTGGAATTCCGTCACCACGTGGTCCTTGACTAGCTGCAGCATTTGATTGTCGATGTTGTCCCTGTCAACGGCGCTTACATTTCCAACAGCAGTCAAGGTCTCTGGGCAGAAGTATGGCTCTTGCACGACAGGCTCCAGCTCTGCCATTGCTGGGGTTTGGATCAGCGCGCAGTTAAACAACAACGCGCGCGCGAGCATGATGCAGTCCAGGGGCTCTGCGCAGTACCGCGGGTCGACGATGGGCACGTCGAAGACGTTGGCGGACTGGGGCCTCACGGTGCCACGCGACAGGGTCTGCATCATGGCGATGGACAGTGTGCCTATCGAGTCGCCGAGAAATTCAACCGCACCTTCTGTTGGGTCGCGTAGCAGTGCCAGTTGCAGGTCACGTTGGGCCGCATAGCCGCGACGGACGGTCGGGTCGGTGTCTGCCGGCAGCGTGGCATTGCCGCTGCGCAGGGTGGCGTTCTGGACCAGCTCGACCCAGTCGTCGGCAAAGTAGCGCATAGAAGGAAATGCGACGGTGCTGATCATGGGTGCCGTCATGGGACCGGTGCGGTTTGTATAGTACTCGTCCAGTGCCGCGTTCCTGGCATCGTCGGTAGCGGTGACCTTGGAAGACGTGAGCAGTGATTCGTTTGTGTCTGCAAGGACGTGTTAGCAAGGCTACGACATGGTGTTGTAAAAGGAATAGAAAAAGAAATAATGAAATAATGAAAGAAAAAAAGGATGATACCTACACTGATAAATCGGGTGGATCATCCCATGATCCATCAGATTAGCCCCGACTCCTGGCAGATCGACTTTGACAGGAATGTCCAGCGACTCTAAAACAGCCTGAGGGCCAATGCCAGAAATCTGGAGAAGAGTGGGTGAGAAAATCGCGCCGGCTGCCACGATGACTTCCCTGGTGCAAGTGATGTTGGTTCTGGCACTTGTTGCCGAGCTTGTGAACTGTTTTCCAAGTCAGTCACACTGTGCTGCCAGTAACTGGAAGATAGAAAAAGGGAAAAAAAGAAAAAAACAAGGAAGATCCAGCCTTGCTTACCTCTACTCCTACAGCCGTCTGTAGATGCTGCTTACTTGTGTTTGAAGGGGTGGACTGCTGCTGCCCTTCGAGCAGGACCTGTGTTACTCTCTGTTCCGACGCTACGTGAAGGTTTTGCCGATCGAGCACGCTGTCAAAGTATGCCACCCGGGCATCGGAACGAGACTGATTGTGAGCATCGATGCTGGACGGTGAAGCGAATGCCCCCATCTGGTCCCCGTCGTTTGGTTCTGATAGGATTGGCAAACCCATCTGTTTCATACCGTTGAGAATATTCGCTACATCAGGTCAGTTATTTTTTCAGAGGGGAAGCCATCTTAAGGATGCGGGTATCCATACCATCTTGCTCATAAAGAAAATTCGAATATCCAACCTGAACAGAGCCGTTTGTACCATGAATACCCATATCAGGGTGGATGCTGAGTTCATCAGCGACAGTCGCGCCGACATTTGCCGTAAAAGTCTCACTCTGTCCTCACAATTAGTATCATAATTCCTTCATAGGAGCAGGGTCCTTGTTTCAGTCTCACCTTCTCAAAGTACGGCAACATATCTGGCCATCGCCAGCAGTATTGCGTCGGCAGTGACGCGTCGTAGTTCAAGTCCTCCCATAGGTCGTAATCTTTTGCTGAACTTCGCGTCCACACCAGACCGTTGAGGATCGTTCCACCTCCCACAGCCTTGCCTTGGTTGAGACGGACGGTTTGACCGTTAAGGAATTCCTGCTCTACCGTGTCAAGCATCCAGTCGTAGTTCGTCCCTAAGTCTGCGCCAATTTCTGCGGGCATCATGACGGTAAAGCCCTCGGTATCTCTTTAAGAGCGATCAGATACCAAATAAAATAAAAAAGTCATTGCTTGGTGTGGACTGGTGGCTTACAGTACTCCAGCTTCCAACAATAAAACCGTCACTATAATGGCATAAGAATGAGCCTGATATTCTTTAGGTCTGTAGAGGAGAAGGAACACACCAGAAGCATCTTCACTCAGCCTGTTTGCAACCACAAGTCCCGAGGCGCCGCCGCCAACTACGATGTAGTCGTATGATTCGAGGAGTGAGCCAGTGATGGAGTTTGGCGGTAGATATAGGCCACTTGTGACCGACAATAACAGACTCAACGTGAAGCCAGAGGCTCTCAGGCCAGAATACCGCATCGTGGAGCCTTTCAAAAATCGAATTAAAAAAAAAATCAGATAATTAGTTGTGATGTATGACATAAAATAAAACAGCAAAGAGTGGAAGGGGAGCCGAGTATGAGGTCCCTGTGGTGGTCGTCCTATCGTCTGAGATCCAAAAAGAGTGTGATGCCCGGTCCAGAAAAGAGTGTCGGTGATCCAAGATCAAACGAGTGGAAGGCTGGTCTGAAAGATACAAGCGATACTGAGATATGTTGGATGCTCAAGGGAAACCTCCCTATTTTGTTGTAAAACGCTTCACCTGACAACTGACTACTGCAACATGGAATTGTGGGGCGTTTACAGGTCATCATGAGCTCTTCACCTAGCTTTAGTTCACCGACCTGACCAACGTGGACCCCAGATTCATCTAATCAGCTTCCTGCAACTTCCCATCTCCTGCACGATGTTTCGCTCTGTCTCGGATGGTCGTTATCGCTGTGCTCCAAAAAGCGCCGCACTCACCCGCGACTTGACCTAGGATTTCCATAAGCTCATTCTGAGATGAAGATCATCGTCTCCTGGCGCTAAAGAAGCAAAGGAAATAGGGTGCTGCACGCCTAGATTTGGAGGCTGAAGGTGCCGTCTCGTGTTTCTTTGCGTGGTTATCCCAGAGTACGAGCTACCAATTTACTTCTGCCGACCCAGCTAAGGCTTTCTGCATATATCTCGTCCCACCAGGCGCACGCACGGCTGGCACGTTGTCATAATCGGCGTGGGTTGTGTGGGTGCACATACACGCTTCCGCACGCAAGTACCGGTGCACATCGGGGATTTTTTTCATAGTTTTTTTATTCTCAAGCCACTCCCGACTCCCGAAAGTTGAGGCTCCTACGAGGCATCAATGGTTCGTTTCAAATTAAAGCCCATCACAAAGCTGGTCCGGCTCCGAGGCACACGGCCGTGGCGTACTCGCCGTCGTGGCTGATGCTGACAAGGGCCTCATGGTCCTCTTTGGCGCCGTGGATGATGGCTAGTGGCGCGCCATTTCGACCGGGGTGTGGGGCTGCCTGGCTTTGTATGGTGATGTCGTGCCAAGTCAAGGCTTGATGTGGATGGGCTTTGATGACAGCTTCTTTGGCCGCAAACCTAGGCGCCGAAGATTTAGTCGTATGATTTCAGGGAAAGGAGACGAGAGACAGCATACCTGCCGGCCACAAATTTGGCTGCAATGTGGATGTCTTGAGCTGACTTCAGATCGTCCTGTGTCTCCTCCAACTCGGGCTCGTTGGTGCATGAGCTGGACTCTGTCAAGCGGCGCTGTACATCTTGAGAAAGAGCTGCTTGGCTATGAGGACTGAGGAGCCAGCATATCTTGGGATGGCCCCTCTCATCAGGATTTAGGATCTTTCGCACGAATCGGATGCCTCTGGTTGATCTCAAAATACCCTCGATTCTCAGCACATGGCAAATATCTGTCCCCAGACCGAGATTGAGAGGAAATCTCCTGAAGATCCTCGGGGCTGCCATGCAAATGTGATTTAATATTGCGGAGTGCAATGTGAATGGGAGATTGGACAGTAGGAGAGGTTGGGAGGCACATCGTCCATTTGTGAAGAGAACCCTGGCATCTCTGTGTGTGCTTATATAAGCAGCACTCAAAAGCCTATCGAGCACAGGCTCACTCTACAGGTCTATTTATTGCTGATCAGTATCAGACATAAACCCTCCTACTTATATATGCAGCAGGGACGAGTACGACTCGATTCATTTTGTGACCAAAACAACGTCAATACGCGGACTACCTCGCACGAGTATCTATTTTAACACGAACTGACCTAGTCCTAAGTTGTCCCAGTACAGGAAATGATGCCTTGGACCCAAAGCCAGCTTCGAAATGCTGGAATCTCGAATTTTGAAGTTCACACGCGCAACGCCGGACTTGAAAGTTTCCTGCGCCATTTCTCACTAGCAGACGTCTCTCTCGCAGGCCCTCACACAGACACCACCGTCCTCGCCCCCGATCAGCCACCTATAGACAAGAGTCTTTTTTGACTGCAACATGCCATTTTGACCTATCAAAAAGAGGCCATTGTTTCTAGCCGATTGTCGGTCGCAAACTGTTCTACCAGTTTAGTTATCAGCCAGGAGTGGAGCGCGCTCAGCTTCGCCATTGTCGTGGGTATTCCTCTTGCCAAAGCCTAGCTCCCGTCCCGTCAGGGTGGAAACCGCAATGACGAAGGACAGGCTAAACAGCACAGCCATGATGACAAACGCAAAAATCCACTGCAAGGCAATGATGGAGTCCAAGAATTGAGAGACACCGAGAGAAGCGGCAAGGACGCTCAGCCAGAAGCCCATGGTATAATCCTTGTAGGCGACGAGAAAGAAGAGACCATAGGCGAGGATGGACCACACGAAGATGTTGGCAAAGATACGGGCGACGAGGCTTTCGGAGTGTGGCACCGCGATGGCACCGTTCCAGTAAATGGCCACGAAGGTCCATGCCAGCGGTCCGGAGACGACGGGGGCGTGAATGAAGCGTGGGTAGGTGTTGTGGCGGAAGGCGAGGGAGGAGAGGTTGAAGAAGTTGATGATCAAGATGACCTCGGCCCAGGCGAAGTGGGCACGGGTGAAGAGCATGACAAAGGCGAAATGGAGGAGGTTGTTCAAGATGAAGTGCGAGCCGACGGTGGCAGCGGCATTGACCTTTTCGATGTCGCCAGAGAAGAGGTGCAAAACATAACCGATCTGCAGGATATACAAGACGATGCTTGAATCTGGTCAGGAAGCTGTCACGCTGTCGGAGAGGCGAGCGTATACTCACAAGTAAATGGCGATGAGGGGAAAGTTGAGCGTGAAGCCGGACAGGTTGAGGAGGTTCTGGCCTGGGATGGTTCGGCCGTGCTTGAGATCATCGGCAGGAGACTCGACGGAGTAGTAGGCCGAGACGACGACAGCGAGGAGCCATGTGAGCAGCGTCAAGACCTTGTAGGTAATGATGGCTTTGGGGCTGTGGGATTCCCTCTTTGAAAAGGGGTTGACTATGGCAGCAGCGTTAGTTTTTGAACTGTCGATGAGGTGCGAAAAGGCAAGGCAGTTTGTTGGTAAAAAAAATAAAAAAAGGAACAAAAAGGGCATACTTTGGTTGAAGCGATCCATTCTGGTATTCGATATCACCGACTAGCCTGATAGCTTTTGAAAGGTGGAAAAGGTGCTGAGTGGCGAAGTACGGAGACGTTGTGGAAAGGAAGTGGATGTAAGTCTTGTTGGGGGGGGGGGGAGCAACAGTGCTGTTTGTATCACTCGTATTTTGAGCTGACACAACCAGAGAAAGCAACCACACAAATTTCCACTCTGTGATAAGGGATCAAAGAAGAAGGGGGGGAGGAGGAGGAGGAGGAGGAGGAAGAAGCGAGAAAGGAGAAAACGAAGAAGACCAAGGCCATGAAACGGGGTTTTAAGAGAGAAGCTCGTGTAGGAGACGCGTCGTGGGTCGTCTACCTGGGGGTGTGACGGTGGGCGGACAGTATGCCGTGTCCACCCAGTCCTTACAGGAATAAGCCGCTCGTTTGTGTGCACAAGTTACTTAGCTCATAGGTAGATGCCCAGGCTGGTACCTAGATAGGCTGGTAAGTAAGCACACAGACGTCGCCGTGCATGCTGGTTCATGCATGCACAAAAGGCAACCGTTGGTTTTGCGTCTCTTGACACGATGCACAACAATGTCGAGTAAAGACAACGATTGCACTGTACTGCACCAGCTGTTGCAATGGGGCCTAATTGCTCGTCCCTTTTTTTTTCTTTTTCCTTTTTCGTTCCCTCCCGCAAAATAAGATAACATTATGAACTGCCATGAGCATGAGGACACGCTGAAGTAAGTACTTTGTGTACATAGCACGTCCGTACTCCGCAATAATTGCGACAGGACTGAAGCATTTCCCCCCCCTTTGACGAGCGAATGACGTACCGGCTTGTCCTGACCGTTTTCCAATTGCGCGGAGCTCCGCTTTCCCCGCCATTGTGGCTTGACGCTTCGCGCCCACTTGCAAACAACGTGATCCTCAACGGCACGCCTGCGCATGTCGTCCTCACCAACCGATTCGCCACACCCAATTGGGAATACGTACTGGGCAACCATGGAGGGACAGTGCGACTGCTTGCCGGGCTCAACACAGACAAGCTGAGGCATCCTCGGACTTTTTACACCTGAAATACACCTGCCACGACTTCTGACTAGGCCGGTCAGCTGTCCTCCCTTTTCCCCAGATTGTGCAACTTGTGCACCACTCAACAACCACTACGCTCATGATGTCCAGAGGGGATACTTGGGTACATACAGCTACCAGCAATCTTCAATGGGAATTTTCTTACACCCGGCTTTCGCGGACGATTGTGCCCAGCGTCTTGCCCCACGTCATTGAAGTGACTTGAGCGAGGCGTAAACCTGCAATGCCCCTTCAATACACTGAATTAGCCCAAACAAGATTGTCAAGGACAAGACCACAACAGCCACCCAGAATGTATACCACTGCACGACGTTGCGTCTGTCATGCCACCACTGCGCCAGTGTTTTCGGCTGGGCCTCGTCAAAGACTTGCTTCAGCGTCACCAGCCGATCTCTCCAGAAGACAAACCTCTCAATCTGTCGACTGTCGGTGCTGAGCTGACCCCAATAAATCAAGCAGCTATCGAGGTCCGCAAACTCGGGCATCCGAGCAACCCACTTCCTCATCGCAACATCGCTCGAGGGAAACAGTAATGCCAGCGTCTGAAGCGTTTCCTTGACAAGCCCTGCTGGAAGTAAGGATTCTCGACTAAGAAGCGGAAGTCAGCACCTCCTCTACTTTGTACCAGTTGTTTTCTACCTTGACCATTTCTCACCTGTGACGTTGGTACTCCAGGAGTGACGCGTGATGGAAGATATGAATCCTAGTATCGTCTTCCGTAAGACGAAGGTGGTCGATCAGATTGTCCGTCCAAAAAACATTCATTCCTGCTATCCGACACAAGTTGCGTGCCGTAAATTCCTTCTGAAGCTTCACGCCAGTGTGTGCCAGAGCTGGGGCCTCACAAAAGTAATCCTTCAGGTGTTCGCGGAGGCATCCATCGACCCAGGAGATCTCGGTTTTACCCGAGAAGCCAAGGGCTAGACTTCCACAATCGATCATGAGGAGAAGACTCGTGGCCAAGTCAACAGATTTATCCAGCAGCTCGTCCTCGTTAGCGTGGGTGGTCGTCAATTTGCGACGTATGCTATCCTTGATCTCGCTCCGGATCGTGTCGGCCTTGATTTGTCGAGTGACCTCGACGATGTCACGCAGTTTCCTCAGGGCAATGTGGCGGTCACGGTCTCGCAGTGCGTGAACGCATTTATGATGGAAGTACTGCCAGTAAGGCGCACTGCTTAAGTTGCGGAGCTTTTCCTGGGTCATGGTCCTTGGGTCTCCCCAGAGTGCTTGTACTATTTCGTTCCTGGTACCATGTTGAACCTCGGCGAAGAGTTCTGAGTCCATGACTTAATCTTTGTCTGTACTGTATTTATTCTGTGTTCTTGTGGGTGACTATGCAGGTCATGGGCAGAAACCCTCAAGGAGGAGGCTTATCCGCCAGAATCAGAACGACCCCAAGCAGCGTAAGGCTCTGGCCTGCAACTTGACCTTGCGGTTACATGTCAATGCACTTGAAAGGCCGGTCGGTACATATTGGCTCAGACAGGCGGAGTGAGGAACTGCTACTGCAATGCGAGATGAAAAGTGCAGCCTCAGGGGCTGGTGAGCACCCAGATAGGCAGTCTTGTTCAGCGATCACTTAAACTCCTTCTCTGCTCCCAACCCGCATACAGGTGGTCTGTGTCTTCTCGCAACAAGAATTTCGCCTCTGCTTTACAACATGCTCTGATCGGGAGGCCTACCCAAGCTCGTGCTCGCAGCGTTGTTTATATTGCCTCTCTTCTTTTCTTTTTTAATCTTTCTCATAAATATACCGCAATGAGCATGACCGAGACGATACCGACATCAGCATGGGCTTCTCAGCAACAATCACGAATTGGTTGCCCCCCTCTGTTCCAGCGCCGCCCCGAGCGTAGCAAATCAAACACATGGCCAGATCCGCAGCGTTCCATCGGAACTTTCATTGTCAAGGTCGGCAAAGATAGCATCTGGGAAGCCATCGGCCCAGCACAAGATGCTTTCAAGATCTTGGCGCCAGAAATCAAGGACTACCCACAGCTTTCCGTCGAACCCATTCCATGTTTCATCTCCTGGTCGATTTACATGTTGGGTCGGGATGTCAATACCGCAAGCCCGACTATCATATTCTGCGGCGAGGTTCCCAAGCACCGGAAAGCTATCAGAAGAGCCGTCAAAGACAGTGGAATATTGAGGCCGGATTTCAAGACCGCGGACATGCCGACGCCACCGGGCTGCGACCAACTGGTGCCTCTGGCTCACGGCAAACTTTCAGCTGATATAAAGCATATCACAGTCTCTGCCAAACTGTCAGAAAGGGCCTGTGGCACACAAATATTCATCAACGGCTGGACGCCAAGCGGACTCGACTACAACAAGAGAGCAACAGTCGGCGGGGTGATCAAAGTTCATGATCAGTACTTCTATACAACAGCTGGCCATCCATTCAGAGCAGAAGTCGCCGAGGATTCTGACGCTCTTAGCTTCGATGGCAGTGATAACGACGATCCAGAGATATCCGGCAATATTAATGCGAATCATGAAGATGCGAACTCGACTATGCACACGAGTCCACCTGACTCTAGCAGAGGTCGCTTTCCCCTGCGGTCTACCATCGCGAGTGATCACCACGAGTCTCGACCTCTATTACCGACCTCTAGTATGGACTCAGGTCCCATATTGCCCGAATTGAAGGTACCTGCGGGACCGTTGCGCATACCGACCGAAAGACCCACTGTCGGCGTATATGGGCGCATCGTCCCACCAAACCATGGTCATTCTGAGTGGTCAAAGTGTGCAACTGCCAGCAACAGGGCTTCACTTGGAGCAAATGTGATACATGGGAGTTCGACAGAAACTAAACTACGAGTGGCGCTCCTCAATGACGAAACGAGTAGCCTGGACTACGCGCTAATCGCTGTGGAAAAGTCGGCCCACATGATGCCCAACGAGTTCCATAATAACGACAGTTACCTTCCTACTACTATCACATGTGATAGTCTGGCACCTTGTGATCCTTCCGAAGAGCCGATTCTGGCCATTACTTCTCGTGGTGCAATCCCTGGCTCACTTCGCGGGACGCCGTCATATGTACTCGCCCCTAGGAGCAAATCATTCTGTGAGGCACGCTTTGCGAAATTTGATGCGCCTCTGGAAGAGGGAGACTCCGGCTCTTGGGTTGTTCATCAAAGATTCGGGGATCTGTATGGTCATATAGTTGCTGGGTCGCCGCAAAAAGGCTGGGCAATAGTGATTCCATTTTCGGCAATATTCGCAAGCATTGAGGCTGTGATGGGAACGTCGCCACAACTCCCAACGACTCTCCATAGTAGTCGACGCGGTCTCCGGGGCAAGGAAAGCATTTTCGTCAGAAACCAGCACAGCCGATTCCAGGGTCTGGGGCACATCGGCCACGGCAGTCTCAAGATCCCAGCGGACAAATCCACGCGGGACAGTGGAATACACATCACGGATGGGCCATCCTCTGCGTCGCTGAAAGACAGGACAGATCTTGATAATCATATCAACACACAGTCAGGGACTTCTTTCCGTTGTGAGCTTCCGTGCGAGTTCCCAGGCTGTGCTGTCGCATTCCAAGGAATCCACTGTTTTGAATGGATCAAGCATACTCAGCATCATTTCAATGGAACGTTACCGTCTCAACTTCAATGCTGTAAGTCTAAAAGGCCATAGATGAGATTCTGCTACAATGACGGGCTCACTGAATACACCTTCCCGTTTAGGGTTCAATTGCGATTCCGGTTCATTCAACGCGGAAGGCAGCGATGGTGACAAAGACCTCAACTTCCTCCATCGCATGCAACATATCCACAGACATATACTGGAAGGCTCTGAGCCTGAGGATAGGGTCCCCGATTCTAGCCTAGCCGCGCACCTCAGAGAAAAGGGTATTGTCGACGAACAAACTCACCGTGACTGGCTGAGACCCTCTGTGAAGCCCTCCAATTTCGGAGAGGAGTCACGTACCACTAACAAAATCACAGAGCGTCGAAGAGGATTTTGAGACCCAGCCTATCCCATAATGGGATCTAGATACTTCCTAGGCCAGGTCGAGCCGGGACCCATCGCAGTAGTAGAGGAATAAGGTAAGGAAGAGGGTACGTCCGTGCTGTCAACGCTCTGTTCTGTCGACACACCATAGAGCAGTGGCGGTAAGGGACATGCGGGGGATTGTATAGAGATGCTATGAAATCCTGGTGTATGGACGGAGTCGATACCATTGAGCACAGGAGACTCAGCTGTGATGAGTGAGCAACATTCTACTCGGTACTGCAGCACACGAGCTAGACATCCGCGGATATATCTTCTATTCACATGGCCTCTTGAAATTGAGTATTTGTTGATTTCATGATTTATCCATCGAAGTGACGCAGGCAAAGCTTTCACCACATGGGATGCTTTGCCTGATGGCAGGAGCTTCGCCAAAGCTCTCAGCCCTTTTGCGAGCTAATTCCGACCTCTCCCGGTGTCTGCGCAGCCTTGAGAATCCAAATATGATGCCGAAGGTAATTATGGAGTCCCTTAAGGCTTGGGTGAGCTCTTAGCCCACGGCATTTGACTTGAGTCTCAATGGTGACTAGAGCCTTTTTGCCGAGCATAGACCATGGCGGTGTACTTGCTTTCTCTAATTTATCAATCTACCACGCTCTTGTTGTCGGCCCAAGACGGTTGGATGTTTCTGCACACGTCCTCATAATCTTTGATCAGCTCATCCTTCAGCGTCAACCCTGGCGTGGTCCAAAACATGGCTAGAGGCATATTAGCGTGGTTCGGCGCACAGAGTGAAAACCTGTGCCAGGCTTGGAGACGAGGGATCATGCTCCATATCATGGTGAAATAGGTACTTACACCAGTTCGAATCGGGCAGTTTCATTGTGCCCCGTGACCGCTCAAAATACCACTTATTCACGGGGTTGTTTTTCCTACTCCGCCAGCACACTCCCTCGGGGAAGCAATCACGCACCATAGCGTTAAAAACGATATCTGCAACACCTCCGGCACCTTGGCTTTTCTTAAGCACAGCGAACTTGTCAAGATACGGCACCATGCGGCCGCTCTCGTAAGCTGTCTTCTCGTCCATTCCAAAAGGCCGTTCCCAGGTGAGGATGGCGCCGCCTTCATACTCTCCTGCGATAATAATGCCTGCTAAGCTCCGTTCCACCCTGTTCAAGTAGTCTTGTACGTCTAGCTTGCGGTTGAAGGAGTCCTCGATCAGGTGTACCAGTCGGGGTAAGTCGACGCAGGTGTCTGTGAGCTTGAGTCGGGGTAAGTCAGGCTTGGGTGGCGTCCAGCCTGTCAAACCTGGCTCCGGATACACTGTCACTGGCATTCCCCGCTTTGCTAGAGTGGTTGGTGACATTACTGGGTTTGATGTTGGGCCGGTGGTCCGCATGATGGGAGTTATCCGACCGAGCGGAAGGGATGATGAATGGGAGGGCCGATCGGTCAAGAGATTATGTATCAAGGGATTGTGACGCCGACGGGTTCCAACACTGCCAACGAAGCCCAGGGCGTTCACTTCCTCCGAAGGCTGTTGTAGGTTTGCGGCTTCTTGCGGCGTTGTGATCAGAGCTGAAGAAGTCGAAGGTAAAATTGCGAGGGTATTTTTGGCCAGCTCCAGATTATCGAAATGTGCCTTCAAGGGGGAGCTTCCGGCCACAGGGGCTGTGGCATCCGCAGTCCCAGACGAGTTCGGCGCACTTTCCAAGGATTGCAGGTGTTTCTTGGCAGACTCAAGCTCGTCTTCAAGGTTCAAGAAGACATGAGCATTATTCCACCGGTTCTTGGCCGGTATTCCGCCGAGAGGGTCGAGGACGATAACTCGGTCGACGAATGCCTTTTTAACGGGCTGAGCAACATCGTGCGCATCATCGTCTCCATCGACAGCAATCGTCCTCCCAAATTGCATGCCTGAAAGATACTTTGCGATACACACTATCACTTGATTAGGGTCGACAGGCCTGGACGTTGAATCATCTTGTTGCACCACTGGTGGCACTATGACCGCGGACCCCTTGAGCAACGCCAATAAGATGGAGTCTTTCTCGTTGACGAGAATGTCATTCGCTTTGAATGATGAGCCTGGCGATGATGAAGATCCAGAAACTCTGGAGAGGGCTGAGTCAACAATGGTTGTCCATGGCTCCCCATATTCATCGATGGCGCCCGCGAGTCGATAAATCTGACGATTCAAGTTGCGAGACCATTGCCCGTCGTTAGTCTTCAACTCACAGTCCAATACTATGACGCTAAGTAGCCCGAGGGCCCGAAGCTGAGCAAGTGTCTTTGCCACGCCTTTCAGGGTGTTGTCGTCGACGTCCTGAGGGAGTCTGAACTTGATGACAGCTACATGAGGTAGAAAATCTGCGGCGGCCTGCCTCCCCAGCGATCCCTGTACAAATTTTGGCGCCTCGCTGATAGCCCGAGCACCATTTGTCAATGGATCTATGCTAATAGAGTCGGCTGCCGAGCCCGAGGGTTTTGACACCGTGGGACCGAAAGTTTGGAGGTACAGCTTTGCGTCCCTCTTTGTTGCGGAAGATGACTCCAGCACGGAGACGTAGAAATCCTTCATAGCAAGTCAACATGGAAAGATACTAGTCCAAGGCAAGAATCTCACCCTGTCCTGTGATCTCTTCTGCTGAGCCTTCTTTGAGATGGATGTGTAGTGTTCTTTGAGATACTCTTGTGAGATTTCATCTTTCGGGGACGCCACGCGGAAATTCTGCGTGGCAGCGGAAGACGCTGATGAGCCTGTACATTTTGTCCTCCTTGAAGCCTACATGAAATAGATTAATATTTTGGCGCAATAAGTTCTTGGGTCCGGGGCGAGTGCTGTGCAGTCATGTTGCTGACGCAGCGGTTTGTATTGTGTATCCGAGGACCAAACTCACTTCTGCGATGACTGCCGCTTTCTTCCAGGCTATGCGCAAATTCATGGCTTCGGCAGCATGTTTGGAATTGGAGCAGTAAACGAACCATGCAATGTCTCGCGAACAATCCAAAAGCGAGTGGAATGATGGGCTGGAGTCGAAGTGACCCTCCGAAAATCGGTATAAGTGGAGGTTGAGTCAAGAGTAACGATAGCAACGCTGATAGAGGAAAGTTGCTGACGGGGTTAGGGTCCACACACCGACGCCCTTCCACACACAGGCACAGGCAGTATTCGAAGAGTTCTGTCCAGCTCTTGGTCGAAGTGGCATGCTGGCAAGTTGATCCACGAGGCAAGTCGTGAACTTGTTATTCTGCTGTACCGTGTCAAATATGTGTACATGTAGCCGTCTTGGAAAGATCCAACGACGAGAATTCATGCAATTCCTCAATCTAGCATCCGCCCAATGTCTCTGTTGAGGGCAAAGAGCAGTCCAGCTTAAAGTCTAAGAGGTGACATTCGCGAGTATCTTGAGTACTGTGCTGCCACCGTCCTTGTGGGTCTGGCACACCGCAGGCTGCGCCCTTCAATGTGTACAATCTCCATATAACCGGTCAATGACTAATATTGAGGCTCTATAACATGTCGACGTCACTAGTCGTTGTGCGGCTCGCGTTCTCCGCTGGCATATAAGGATCGGCCCGTTCTTGGCTGCGGGACACTTCTGGTTGATGCTACCACATCCTGGCCTGGCTCCAATATACCTACTGAGGAAATCGAATTACCGTCTTTGAATCTCACGAATAGCACTTCGTTTATCAGCTGAAATCCCAGCTTTTCACAGATGTGCGCCCGTGTGAACATACGAGTGGCCACTTCACTCTTTCTGCATGCTATATGAGATTATACTAACACTAAACTTAGCAGTCAACTTTCAGTCACAGTGTACACTAAATTAGCCCAGCGATCGAAAACCCAGGACGAAAACATGGCTCCCAAGGTCCTTTACATCGGATTGGGCAATATTGGCCGCGGTATGGCCAAGAACATTGCGGAGAAAGGGAAGCTCGACTCACCTCTCCTCATCTTCAACCGTACCAAGCAGAGAGCCATAGACCTGAGCGCCAAGATATCCCCAGGGAAATCTGAGGTGGCGGAGTCCCTGGAGGCCGCCGCAACACAAGCCGACGTGATATTTATCTGCCTTTCGAACGACAATGCCGTCTCTGAGACAGTGGACACCCTCGTCAAGGCAGACCTCAAAGGCAAGGTTGTGGTGGACTGTTCGACTATCCACCCGGACACAACCGAGGCCATCGCCAAGGCGTTGACATCCAAGGGCGCCGAGTTTGTCGCATGCCCCGTCTTCGGCGCACCCCCCATGGCCGACTCCGGGAATCTGGTGCCTGTCCCGGCTGGTCCAAAGGGAGCGGTGGGACGCATCAAGCCTTACCTAGAGGGCGTCACGTCTCGCGCAATCATCGACATGTCTGACGAGCCATACGGCAAGGCCTCGACTCTCAAACTAATCGGTAATACATTCATTCTCAACATGGTTGAGCAAGTTGCCGAGGGCCATGTGCTTGCTGAAAAGTCCGGCCTGGGTACCAAGTACACACACCAGTTCATCGAGCAAATGCTGCCCGGAATTTACCCGCCATACTCGAATCGTATGTTGAGCGGCGACTACTGGAAGAGAGAGGAGCCTTTGTTCCACGCAGATCTGGCGAGGAAGGACGCGGGCCACGCATTGAAGATTGCGAAAGACGCTGATGCTAAGTTGTCGAATGTCGAGACGGCTGATAGGCACTTGGCTATGGTCCAGAAGCATTCAGACAAAGGGGACATTGCAGGCATTTATGGGGCTGTGAGACAAGATGCCGGGCTAAAGTTTGAGAATGATGCTTAGAGTGAACTAAAGTACTGTATTTGGACGGTCTGTGCATGTGAACTAAGGCCGAGATTTGTATATGTAGTAAAGAGCAAACGCGTCTGTATTCGAGACGCTTTCACCTTGATGACTGTTCACATTATCGACGAGGCCTGCATTTCGGTGCTTGAAAGAAGAACGCATTGCAGTCAGAAAGAGAAACGATTTAACACGTGTTGTGAATTCATAAAAGGAATAAGACAACCCAGACCAGTTAGACGCCCCTTGGCTGACTAAGCAAGTCAGGAGCTCGCGCCGGACGATACTGAAAGCTCCGGCAGGGCACTCCAGCCGTCACACGCGCAAGCATCATCGCCAGCCTCGGAGAACGCTGAATCTCAACCTCTTTGCTCCCCGACCACATTCCACGCGCAAACCACCCAGTCTTTTCAACATGGCTAACGGGTATGTCCCATATCCTGCCCGCGCTGACCCTAACATGTGGTGATTGGGCGAGAAAGCTGACTTGCGTACTCTGTTGCGTCCAGGTGGAGCATATTCATCGGCCTGTTCATCGTCGCCGCCATGTGCGCCGGCGCATGGTTTCTGGCACCCAAAGGAGAGAACCAAGTGTCAGTTCTTCCGTGTTCTTTTCTTGTTGTATCGCAAGGCCCTGTGGAGTCGTCTTGCTAATCGATGTGGCTCCGGTTAGACTCTGGCGGTCATCCGTCATCCTCGCATTCGTCTGCTGCTACCTCATGTGGGCCATTACGTTCCTGGCTCAGTTACACCCCCTGATCGAGCCGAAGCGATCCGATCTGAGAGAGCAGTTCACCCACGAGTAGGGTCTTATACGGTGTTGGCGGGGAATTGGAGTGTGGCTCTGGACGAGACCAGACGAAGCCGGAGAGATATCGACGATTTGCGGATTGTACAAAATACCTTGTTCATCATTCACCATTGCCGGCGTTAAGGGGGAATATAATGGGTTCATGTTATCGCATCCCGAGGCTGTTTTTCTGCCTGTGACAACTTCAAAATGGGAGGCCCAATAAGGACATCATCGAATCACATGCAGCGGCTTGAATAGAAAAAGGGGCCGGCTGAACGTGCTCCAGCAGCAGTTTGGCCAAGCTTTTGCTACAACCAGACAAACACGTGTACGAACGAGTAGAACGGCTGGGTGAAGTACCGATTCAAACCTGGTCTCCCAGCAATCATGCTTTCGATGTGTCTTGATCCATTCTACACGGCTAATTGGCCAACCCAATCTCGTAGATACACTATCAAGGCCCAGAGCGCTCTACCCTCCTCCGCGACGCTCCCTTCACCCTGACTATCCACCCCATCTAGCCCCGCCGCCCACAGCACACCTCTTCCCACGAGCCATCGACTCAGCGCGCCGGCCGTAGCCAGAAAAGCCGCGACCCCATAGCCACAATCCAGTAAGATCTTCAGCGCCTCGACGTTGTTTGCCACCACGGCCCACCCCAGCGATCGCGCGGCAGCGGGCACGTCGTACTCCCAGATCACCATCAGTATAGGAAAAAGCTTTGTGGAGCTGGACACGAGGAGGGCTGTGGAGACGGAGTTTGGGCGCGGGTTGTTGGGAAGAATGCCGAAGAGGTGGAGCGGAGAGTAGGGCGAGGAGGTCAGGAACCGTATGGACATGTGGAAGGCGAGGGTCGAGGCAGTGCAGAGGATTACTGATGGATGTTAGCTGCGGTCTCCAAAGGTGGAATGTTCGTGTCGGAGAAACATCATACAGAAGAACATGTATTGGAATACGATGGGCTGTTGGGCCAAGCGGCCAAAATTGGTGTCTGGTAGCAGTCCAAAATCCCCTGGGACAGACTGCTTCTCAATGCGCGCCCATGTGAGGTAGACATCGAAGAGCAGCAGGAGGACGCCGAGCCTGATGATAGACGGCTATGTATCACGTTTTAGTACACAGAGTAACCTGAACGGTGCTCACGCGCGCAACATACATCAAACTGATCCCGATCGCGCATCAGCGTGTTGTGCAGCAAATGCCTATACACCTATGGTAACACAGCCCATCAGCTTTCCGAGTCCTGACTGAGACGGACGCGCAAAGAAGCTACCCACCTGTGGCTTGATCAGGACCAGATCGATGAATAAGACGATATAGTCGTGCTCGACATATTTGTCGCAGAAGCGCCCGCAGTTCTTGCAGACGGTGAGCCGGATGTTGTGCCCGCTCGACTTGTCACCGCCGGCGTTGGAGTATTTTGTCCATAGCGTCTTGACCGGATGGCGGCACTCTATGCAGATCGGCATCGCATCGCAGGTTGGGCATTGGTCATATCAATCAGCACAGGAGGAACATGTTTTCCCGGCGTGAAAGAAGTTGGTTGTGTTCGTGGGTGAGGTGGGAGGTCGGTCCTGGGTTTGCCTGTACGTAATATATTTGGAGTCGCGTCCGGGGAGCCTCGTTTTTGGACGGGTCCCGCTCTGCGGATCAGCCCAACGCTTATTAGGTATATTTTCACAGCCCGTTCGCAACCAAATATCAAACTTTGTTTCTCTCCCGTTCCACTATCAGCATGTGCCAAATACCAACACCCGTCTCCGAGGCATGGCTCAACTCCCTTCCCCCTTCCCTCCTGTCCCAGATCCCGCCTCACCCTGCCTGTGAAGAAGCCCTGTCTACAGCCTCCCTCCACCTCCCACCCTCCATCTTCAACCACAGCGCGCGCGTCTTCCTCTATGCCCTCACCGCTCTGCAGCTCCCGAGCCCCTTTCCCGGTGCGCCCGCCATAAAAACCCACGTCCTCTTTGTAGCTTGTATCCTCCATGACATTGGCGCCGCACCCCTTCTCGCCCGTGTCGACAAGCGCTTCGAGGCTGCCGGCGCTGACTACGCCGCGGCGCTGTTGAGGAAACATGCCATCAGTGATGAGCTCATCCGCGAGGCGTGGCTTGCCATTGCGGCGCATAGCAGCCCGCATGTTGCCGAGGGCGCGGGCGGGCTGGTGAGGCTAGTCAGGCTGGCTGTGAAGGCGGATTTCGATGCGGTGACCGAGGAACTTAGGCCGGTGCTTAGTGAGGAGCGTGTGAGGCAGACGGAGGAGTTGTTGCCGCGACTGGACGTGGAGAAGGACCTTGGTGATGCAGTCGTTGGACAGGCCCGGGAGGTGAGGATCAAGGCACCCGGAGGATCTTGGCCAGGAGACTTGCTGAGGGCTGCTGAGGCGGAGCCGGATTGGGACGGCGTCAACAAGAATTTCTGAATATTCTAACTGACCCATGCGACTGTGCATTCTCACTGGTCAAAGCGTGAGAGATTTGTGAGCCGAATAGTAGAGCTAAGGATGAGCACCCTTATTAATAGTCCCCTCCCAGTATTGCTCCGGCGATTGCAGCTTGGCTTTCCTGTAATTTGTAGATATGTACATCATGATTACCCTACAACGATTTGCATAGCTGGCAAACTTTTGAGCTTATATGAAATGTAAATTGGTATGCCGTCCGGACGATATCTAGTCCCTCTACATCCCCGAAGGCCGGCTCCCCCCACTATCTCCCTCAGACTGGTTTACGCTCTTATATACAAAATAACTCTGAATCAATTACTCATTAACGCCTTGAATGCTTGCATTTGCATGGGAAGTCCCTCAGCCCAAAGATAAGTCTAGTCTGCCTTCTTCTCCTTTGAAAACCCCCGCACAGGCATGCGACCCCTGAGTAGACTGCTCTCGCCTTCACTCCGGCTTGACGAACCAAAGTTCGAGTTCAGCAGACTGGTGTCACCCTGATCTAGGAGCCCACTCAGCCGCCCGTCATCACTGTTGGTATCCTCCAGCTCGATCAAATCTCCGTCACCTCCACGTGGTCTATTCGGCCCAAGGATCGGCGTGTTTGGTCGTTTGGCCCACGCGCCGCGCAACCACGTCTCAATGGTCGCAGCAGCTTTGTCGAGGCCAGTACCATGTTGATTGATGGACGATAAGTCACGGCCTTCTTCGAATGGGCTCTCAACAATGGCGGCGCCCTCCTCGTTGAACCCAAAACGAGCAGTCTCAGACCCCATAATAGCCATAGACGGGAGAGTATCAATGTTGAGACTGGGGAGGTGCTTTTTGGCCCATGTGTTGAAGTAGTCTTTCTCAGGTCCGGGCGCCCGCACGGTTCTGTTGAGGGAACCAACACCCCCTGGTCTCCTCATCCACGCTGGCCGGATGTCGTCGTTGCCGCTGCCCACTCTACTGCGCGACGGCGTGGGGGCTGATGAAGCATAAGTAGAGGTCACGCTTGGGCGGTTAGCTAGCATGCTTTGTCGACGAGAAGAGGAAGCTCCTGGGCTGTCCAGGTTATCCGAGCTGAGAGTAATGCTTGGCACATCGAAAGACCCTCTTGGAGTGCTCAGCGTAGAAACTGTCCGCACACTCTTCTTCCTCCGAGGTGGGAAGTATCCCATAGCCTTCTTCGAGACCCGTCCGATCTCCATCGGCTCCTTGCAATGATCGAGTTTTACCCATCTAACATGTGTCCATGGCTTTTCCTCCTCGGTCACAACCTCTTCTTGTGCTTTCCCATCTTGCGACGAGGCAAAGAAATCGTCATGAGGATTTGATGTTACTGATGCTCGAAGCGGCGACGATGCCCCTGGAGTTGTCGCTATCGGGGTGGCGGCCAGATGATCGACGTCTTTTGAATAGAACGAGGGAGCCTCGCACGGCCTTCCCTTCACTTCGCATGCATCAACTGGCAGGGCCAGCCATTTTCTGACTTGGATATTATCCCTGGACCATAAGCCGTTGGCTTTCCGGAAAGCATCCTCTTGACACCTGTACTTCAGAATAATTCCGGCATACGTATCGTTGGGTTGGACGTGATGTATGTAAACCAACTGGTCTTCGACTACTGGTACGGACACGTTTTCCCGGGACGCCTCATCAGAATTCCGCCTCTTAAACTTGCCTGTGATGTCTAGACCGCCATTGACACCTTCATGGCTTTCCAAGACACTGGCTGTTTTCCTGGCTCTAAAAGCTGCCTCACGATCCGCCAGCGTGCCTGCAGCGACGTCCTGTATTCCCGGACGAGTGTCGGCGGGTGGCTCGGGTCCCCAGGCACTCGGTGTATTATTGCGGAATGTCCCGCTAGATGTTCTCTGCATCGGTCTCCTAGGACTGGCTCCTCGACTCGTGTCAGTATTCAAGATGGTGGTAGCGAAGTCCTGGACTGATGACCAGCCAAAAGACCAAGAAGAGTCTAGCCATCCTTTTCCCGCAGACGTAGACGAGTTCTGGGCATAGGGGCCGGCTGTAGGCCTGCTCGACGATCTCGAGGAGGGGCCTATCCGCGCCGCAGGAATGGGACTGGCTGTCCTGTGCGTCGATGAGCTTCGGGACGTGTTGAGCAACGACGACGACCTCGAGGCGGAAGTGCCGGCATTTTCACCGGTTGTGGCCAGGCGACGATTTCTTGGACGTGCTTCGGCATCGTGGGCGGGGGCCGAGATTCGGGCAGTGGTTGACATCACGACGAGGCCTGTGACCTCGGCGCGCTGCAATCGCCGGAGTGGATCGCAACCATCAGATCGGAAATGGGCCGGGTGACGCAGGGAGCAAGGGACGTCAGTGTACTAAGGCAACACAGTGGGTTGTGTTTCCTCTCGAGGACTGGACTGAAGCTACAACAGCAACAGCAGCCGTAGCAAGGCTGATTGCCTATCGCTGGGGGCTTGAGGTGTCGTGAAACAAGGGATACAGTTGCGCAATAAGGACCCTCCGAGAAGTCGCTGGAGACGAGGTGCAGCTACGCCGGTAACACTAAGGAACTTGGCCGAGGGAGCGGGGGATCGCAGGTAATGCAAGTCGGGATGGCTGGGAAATAGCTACCGGTTTAGAGGAGGTTAATGAGGTGTCTTCGAGATGGGCACGGAAAATGTGGACAGTGTCGACGGAGTTGCTCGAGTCGTTTGATGAAGAGGTCTGACACGGACAGTTATCACTAATAATAAGTGAACGAGGGAGAGAGAGATACGTCTCTTCGAGACAGGCCCCTTGACGGCCCCCTTGTGCCTTGGAAGAGACGCTATGATGGAACCCATAACCTTGTACCCGTTAGCTTTCCTTAATACCTAGTTAGTACCTAGTAGTTGCACTTCCACATGCCAGTGCCGACAGCGAATGTCCCGCCAGGAGAACAGAGAAGTATACTCAAGAGCATGCAGCTTTTGCTGGGCTTTCAAAGCGACGATGAAGCTCGAAATACTGTAGGTCTTTCAATAGCAGTCCCTTAGTTAGGTTGCTATTGACCTGTACCTAATGTGCCTTCTTAGCTTCTGATCAAGTCTATATTTGGAAGAACCAGATTTCTGATCTTCGAAACCGTGTTTTGAACTCCAAAGATAACCTGTCAAGTATGTCATGCTGAGTCCGCAAATGGGTTGCATTTGAGAATCTTCAAGGGACATTGCTTTTCTGGTAGCCACGAATAGCTGTCGAATTTGCATCTACTATGGATTGTGCAACCATTCAGAATCGAGAGTGGGGGTGTTTGCAGTGAGACTCTACCGCGTACTCAGGGTTAGGGTGCCATAGCGGCAGTCTAGCGGGGATCAGGTCCGTTGCCATGCGCGCGATTGATTTTGTTTACCAGAAGCCCGCGTCGCCAGAACCATCGCCTCAACATCCCGTATTCCCCCTCTCAATGTCCACAACAAGGACCGCGATCACGTCAACCCCGCCACTATGAGGGTCACCGAGATCATAGTTGACGTTCGTTTAATTCTTCTTGTCCCTACACTGAACATTCATGCTGACATCAGGCAGGGCTTCAAGTCGTACGCCGTCCGAACGGTCATATCAGGATGGTAAACAAGGCCCCCGCAACGACAAGCACATCCAAGATGTGGTCGCTAACTGCCGCAGGGACGAGAGCTTCAATTCCATCACTGGCCTGAACGGCAGTGGCAAGTCCAACATTCTGGACTCCATTTGCTTCGTTCTGGGTATCACGAACATGTCGACAGTGCGCGCGCAGAACCTCCAGGTGCGACTCTCTTCCCAAATCCTGCGCGCGCTTTTCGCTTGCTGACGTTCAATGCGACTTCAGGATCTCATTTACAAACGCGGTCAGGCCGGAGTAACGAAAGCCAGTGTCACGATTGTTTTCGACAACAGGGATAAGAAAAAGTCGCCCATCGGCTTCGAGGAATATGCCACAATCAGCGTCACCCGCCAGATCGTCCTTGGTGGCACCTCCAAATACCTCATCAACGGCCACCGTGCTCAGCAACAGACAGTCCAGAATCTTTTCCAATCCGTTGGTCTGAACATCAACAACCCCAACTTTCTTATCATGCAGGGAAAGATCACAAAGGTTTTGAACATGAAATCTGTCGAGATTCTGGCCATGATCGAAGAAGCTGCTGGCACGAGAATGTTTGAGGATCGCCGAGACAAGGCATTGAAGACCATGGGCAAGAAGGAGATGAAGTTACAGGAAATCACAGAGTTGCTCCGTGACGAGATCGAGCCGAAATTGGAGAAGCTGCGTGGAGAGAAGCGAGCCTTCCTTGACTTCCAACAAACGCAGAACGACCTTGAGCGCTTGACACGGTTAGTGGTTGCGCACGACTATGTCAAGTATACCGAGAAACTCCAGCAGTCAGCCGCAGACCTAGAGGGCAAGAAGCAACGACAGAAGGATCTCGAGGACTCGGCTGTTAGGCTGAAGAATGAGATTTCACATTTGGAGGAAGATGTCCAGAGAGTCAAGGCACAACGCGACAAGGAACTCCGGAAGGGTGCCAAAGCCAACGCCCTTGAGGAATCTGTCAAGAAGCTTTCGAACGAACTTGTCCGTCTAGCAACTGTCATGGACCTGAAGAAATCAAGCTTGACTGAAGAGCAAGACCGGAGGATTGCTGGCGAGAAGAACGTCGCTGAACTAGAGGCAAGCCTCAAGGAGAAGACAAAAGCATACGACAAAATCAAGGCGAAATATGATGCGGCCAAGGAGGACCTCGAGAAGCAAAGCCAGGAAGCCGAATCCAAGGAAGAATTGCTGCAAACTTTGCAAACCGGTGTCGCATCCAAAGAAGGTCAGGAGAACGGATACCAGGCTCAACTGCAGGACGCAAGGAATCGTGCTTCCGGTGCAGTGACTCAGCAAGAGCAAGCCAAGATCAAGGTCGCCCACTTCGAGAAGCGCATCAGAGAAGAAGAGCCTCGGGCCAAGAAAGCAAAGGAAGCAAATGCTGGCTTGCTCAATGAACTCGACGGTCTCAAGTCCCAAGCACAAAAGCTCGAGAAAGAACTTACACAGCTCGGTTTTAGCGCCGGGGCGGAAGAGGACTTGTACAAGCAGGAGAGCACCATTCAGCAGAGGATTCGCAGTCTTCGGCAAGAGTCTGACGCGCTGAAGCGCAAGGTGGCCAATATCGACTTCAACTACTCCGACCCAGTACCAGGCTTTGACAGGTCAAAGGTCAAAGGACTTGTTGCTCAATTATTCACTCTCGATAAGGAACACACCAGTGCAGGGACCGCACTTGAGATCTGCGCGGGTGGTCGTCTCTACAACGTCGTTGTCGACAATGAGGTGACAGGCACACAGTTGCTCAAGGGTGGCAGACTGCGAAAGCGGGTCACCATCATCCCTCTCAACAAAATCTCCGCTTTCAAGGCTTCTGCACAGACCATTGCCACAGCGCAAAGGATTGCTCCAGGGAAAGTCAACCTTGCCCTCACGTTGGTGGGCTATGACAAAGAGATCTCAGCGGCTTTGGAGTACGTTTTTGGCAACACACTCATCTGCGAGGATGCTGAGACTGCGAAGAGGGTCACATTCGACCCAAATGTCCGGATGAGGAGTATCACTCTCCAAGGAGATTCATACGATCCGTCTGGCACCTTGTCTGGTGGCAGTGCGCCGAATTCTAGTGGGGTTTTGGTGACGATGCAGAAGCTCAATGAGCTCAACCGGCAATTGCGAGAGGAAGAGGCTTCGCTACGTGAGCTTCAAGCCAAGATCGCGAGGGAGAAGTCCAAGCTTGATCAAGCCCGAAGAGTCAAACAGGAGTTCGATCTCAAGACGCACGAGATTAAGCTTGCTGAGGAGCAAATTAGCAGCAATTCCTCGTCTTCTATCATTCAAGAAATCGAGAACATGAAGGAGCAGATCATACAACTCAAGAAGGACAGTGAGGAAGCGAAGAAAAGGCACGCAGAGGCCACGGCAGACGCTAGACGGATCGAGAAGGACATGAAGGATTTCGACAATAACAAGGACGGTAAATTGGTGGAGCTCCAAGCTTCACTAGATAAGCTCCGGGCGTCCTTGGAGAAGCACCGCGCTTCTGTCAAGACCTTGCAGAAGGAGCTTCAAAATGCCCAGCTCGACTCCGAACAGGTGTCTGGCGATCTTGCTACTGCCCGCGAGCAATTACAGGAGATCGATCTGGCCATAAAAGCCCAGCAGGATGAGATCGCCCAGACGTCTAATCAACGGGACGAACTCAAAGAGACACATGACACGGCCCAGGCTGACCTCGAAGGGGAGCGAGCGAAGCTCAGCATTTTCGATGATGAACTTCGTGCTCTAGATAATGCCATGCGGAGCAAGAAAGATCGTATTACCGAAGAGGGTCTGGAGAAGCAAAAGCTGGGTCACCAGGTGGAGAAGTTCAATAAGGAACAACAAGGAGCTGGGCAAGCTGTTGAACACATGGAGAAGGAGCACGAGTGGATCGCTGACGAAAGGGACAAGTTCGGTCGATCTGGCACACCCTACGACTTCAAGGACCACAATATTTCAGAGTGCAAGTCCACGCTCAAGAACTTGACAGATCGATTCCAAGGCATGAAGAAGAAAATCAACCCCAAGGTCATGAACATGATTGACAGCGTCGAGAAGAAGGAAGTCGCCCTAAAACACATGATGAGGACGGTGATCCGCGACAAGAAGAAGATTGAGGAGACCATTATCAGCTTGGACGACTACAAGAAGAAGGCACTGCAAGAGACTTGGGAGAAGGTCAACGCTGACTTTGGTGAGATTTTTTCTGAGCTGTTGCCTGGTGGCAGTTTCGCCAAGTTAGACCCGCCCGAGGGCAAGACCATCAATGAAGGATTGGAGGTCAAGGTGTGTCTTGGCAAGGTCTGGAAGCAAAGTTTGACGGAGCTCAGTGGTGGTCAAAGGTATAATGTCCCGAGCTGTTTTATTTGTGATTTCTAGTGCACTAACAATTTCGGACAGATCTCTTATTGCACTCTCGCTCATTATGGCTCTCCTTCAGTTTAAACCAGCGCCCATGTACATTCTAGACGAAGTCGACGCTGCACTCGATCTGTCGCATACTCAGAACATCGGTCGTCTGATCAAAACGAGATTCAAGGGCTCACAGTTCATAGTCGTCAGTCTGAAAGACGGCATGTTCCAGAACGCCAATCGTATCTTCAAGACACGTTTCAGTGAGGGTACTAGTATGGTGCAAGCATTGACACCGGCGGATTTGAAGTAAAGTTGAGACCGTGTATAAACTTGTTTATCTGGAGTTGGGGCTGGACGGTATCGGATGAGGATGCGGGCGTATCTGGCGCTGCTCCTCGCTCCGCTGTGAATGCAACGGTTTCTCTGATATCACGCGCTTGTTGTGACAACCAATGGACACGGGGTTGGCATGTTGATTTTTCAGCTTACGATTGGACGAGGCTTATATGGATTTAGTCATTACTGCTTTTATATGCCGGGTCTATGAGAATCAAATCATCTATGAAAGCCTGTGCGATTACCTCTTGTACATATGCTCGCCCCGCTCCAAGACCTCCGCCGTCATGCCCACTTCAAGGTAGAAGTGTTGAGATCCCTTGTTTTCAAAGAGAGGGGTCATCTGCATGCCCAAGCATCCCGTCTTGGGTGCTCCCGCGTCGATTGCTCGCTGGACTCTCAAGGTCTTGTCAGGCTCCACGCGATGGCGCACACCAGTGTCCGGGTCGACATTGGGGAGTTTGCACCTTGTGGTTCTGCAAGAGACGTGAAAGGCAGCTTCGTCCGACTGCTTGGACCCTTCTGACCTGAGCTTGATCTTTTTCCAATCATCCTCATCGTAGGCTGGCAAGCCAGACACTGTATCACTGTCAGCTACGCGTATTTGAAACCCCCAAAGCCGAATTCTGGCACCAGGAACTCACCGAAAATGTTCGCCCGGAAGCGCCGTGGGCTGAGCTCTTCCAAGTCTTTGTCCTTGGTCACCTTCGAATCCAGATCCCGTACGCTAGCCAGATTCATGATATGCACCGGGTACTTTCCCTCCTCCGTCAGCCCTGGTCCAGCCGCCTCATCCAAATCACTTGCAACAGCACTCACTGAATCCGCGAACCCCACAACAGGGCGATAGCCCGCGTCCTCTTCCGCCGGCGCATTCTTGCCCACCCCGCGCAACGCCTCCGGGTCCACCCGAAACAGCGCCAGCTTGTTGCTCACACCTAGGTACCGCCGCAGCTCCTCGGGCAGCTCGTTGCCCATGTTCAGCGCCACAGTCTCTTCCCCCCATACCCGCACCGGCTCAAACTCGTACCCTTTGCGCGTGATCTCGCTCTTGTCCGGGAATGCCACGGGCAACAACACCTCGGTGGTCGGCACGCCGCGCCATCCGCGCAGGCACTTGGCCTCAAATACCTCCCAGAGACCCCGCCAACCGCCCTGGCGCCAGGGAAAGCGCACGATCAGGAAGACTTCGTCCGACGAGCCGGCGGACAGGTCGCGGAAGCCTTTCATCTTGGCCAGATCCGGTTGCCACAGCTCAATCTCGACGGTGGCAAGAAGGGGGAACTGGCGCTGGGTGATGAACTCCCAGGTGTGCTGCTTTGCCTTTTCGTTGTCGGAACCATCGACTGAGACAGGAAAAGGGCTTTTGAGCTGCGCAAAGGTGAAGAGTCTGTCGAACTCCAGTCCGGTAGGGATGACTTTTGTGCGGGCCAGCTCGATGCCTTTGCATGATTTGATGGGGTATACGAAGAGGGACTCGATCTTTCCAACTGATTCTCTTGGTTTGGAAGACACATCTTCCAGCTTTTTCGTGTAGTTTTTGAGGTTGGACTTGGCCTGATCGATGCCTAGCTTGGTGTGTGTCTCCTCGAGCGCGTCGCTTTGGCGCGGCGGGAAGGGCGGAAAGAGAAATAAAAGAGGCACACAGAAGACGATGAGGGTCACAGCTAGAACGAAGATGGAACCCGCATCGAGGGGAAGAGGCGCTCCCCTCGGGGTGGTGATGTTGCTGGCGGAGGTGGCCTCCATCGTGATGTGATGGTGGATGAAGGGCTCGCTGGCTCTAGGCTGCTCCTTCAGGCATGTGTGGCTTAGCGTTGTTGATGAAACAGACTCTGATGAAGCAATTAGAATGATCTACGACCTGTTTGCATCATCAACAGAAGTTGTTTTGGTATTTTGGGTACACTCCTCAAAAAGGTGGTGGTGAGTCTACAGTTGCAGAAGTGGACCCGGATGAAGCTCAGGAGTCGACTGTTTGCGACACACTAAGGAGTTTGATGTTTCGTCACGGATCCTAATCCAGCGTCTTGCGCTTCTACTAGGCCTGAGCGTGCGACCTGGTTTGGAGCTGTTCATTTCTGCGATTCGTGAACAAATCTCAAACTTTCTGGCCTTTTGTTCGGTCTCTTTGGTCGAGTCTTTTCACTTCTCATGTGGGAAAACGAAGCCCGGGAGACGTTCGCAATATCTCGAGCCGCTGACTCATCCCGATGCGACCCGCAAGCCCGGACACGCCGGGCTGAGCACGGAACACAGCCGACGACAAGACACGTGTGATAAGAACACACTGCGTAGTATCGGCCGACAGGACAAGGGGTTTGGTTTGGTTCTCGCTCCCGTCCGGTTTGGCAGGCCTCAATCCAGTCGAAGGGCAACTTTGGGAAATGGATGCATGCCTCATTAGCCCCTATCCTTCGATTTCTTCGCTGTACAGTTCTTGGTAGCTGCTCATCCTCCCTCAGCCGGAGTCTTCCTCGTATGAATCTGCGTATTGTGGGCCATGTGGATTCTTCCGTCCTCCTTCGATATGTCACAACTGACTGATGGTTGTCGTCCTCACCCACCGACCTCCACGGGCCAGATCTCGAATCGGAACTCGGGGGAGATGCGATACCCACAGGCTCACACGCTGAATCAGTGTGATGCCACAACTTCTCCTATTAACTGAAGATTCGCCGTATGGTGTGCACTTTATTTCCTCGTCCCACGCCCCACTGACAGCAACTCAACTATCCCTTCGATCGAGTGTGGGCTGAGAAAGAAGGAGAGAAGGAGAGAAGGAGGGTATCACTAATGAGACCGTCAGGACATCATAGCGCCCGGCCATGTGAATCTTGTTCCCGACTCATTTCGCACCGCATCCTCCATCAGGTCGTCAAGGCATCATTCAACTTCTGCACATAGTATTAAGGATTGGAGGCCCTAGTCAACCAAGATGAGATTGGAAAATTGGGGTCCCACGTGTTGTTATATCCTTGCTAGAGTCACGACTACCACGAGTATCCTCACTCTGCATCGCGCCTTAGCTCTTCGACCATCTCGCTCGTTACAGCACGGTGGGCCGCTTCTTCGATGCCTTCTAGCGTCTCGATGACAATGCTCAGCAGGATGCCGAATCTCCGAGCCAAGGTCGGCCAGAGTACTATGTACATAGTTTCTCGGGCTCGGTACTTATTTGTATCACCTAGCCCGATGTGGATCCCTCCATTTCCAATGACACCCCCTCAATCCCAACAATCCTGTCCGTGGTCCCTCCTGTCGCATCTCGTCGACTCAAGACACCAACACAGGCTGGAGCTTGGCAGTAAAGCGTCATCTCTGACTGGACTAGTACGAGAGGCCTTGCCAAATTGCCGGATACGGGGGTGGAAAGGATGACATGGGTGAGTCTGGTTTGACAGCGGGTGCCCGGGGTCGACGTCCGCCTAATGCAAAAGCAATATTTACGCACACAGCGTGCTTTCCGATAGGAGACTAGGCACCCCCCCCAAATATCACCCGCATCGAGGTCACGAGTGACCCCAGACACAACCCTTGTACTTGTTATCTCAATCACAGTCGCTCATACCTATTCTATGCTTGAAGCCTAGCTGTCCGATTGGAGCGGGAAGTTGAAACCGATTGTTCATGGAAGCAGCCCTCATGGTATTGTCAAAAAGCTTGCCAGTGAACGAGGCCGTATCTACGCTCGGTCACGAAAAGAGCATCCCTTTGGTGGAAAGTCCAGGCGTGGGAAGTTTGCAAGGCTCCCCATGCTCTCGAGCCTTGTTGAGGTTGGACAGAAAGCACACGAGACTTTGAGAATCTGCGTAACGCGCACGGCGCTCATATCCGTTGTTGGAATCTGACTTCGCGCCAGGGCGATTATGGCCAGATATCGTAGCTCAAGATCAGCGCCTCTGGTCATGACACCGCTTGCTCGTCAACGATGCGTTCCCCTGTCCATCAGGCCTTGCGATGGTCCGCGCGACTGCTGATGGGTCTTCTGAAGACGCTCGACTCACAAAATTAGTTCGTTGCCGTCTTCATGGGTGTATCTGGAGGAACTCGGGCGGGTTATGGGTGATCAACTCCAAGACCTCGAAGAAGCCAGCACAAAGACCCTTGCGAAATCAACAATCAATTGCCAATACTTGGTAATAACTCCACACTTCTTCGATACTTCCAGACCGGGCAGTCGACACTGTTAAGTAGATGCGGGTGTCATACTGTGTGCGATGTACAGTAGATCCCGGCTCGACAGGGCTGGCAGATCTGCGAAAATCGTACGATTCCCCATATACCAAATCGGGTATAGTTCTGGAGAGAATACAGTGCTCAGAGCGTATCAAGTGGTCGACTCCAGTACTGTCGCAAGCTATCGAGACACTGTGTGCCAAGACAATGAATAAGGAGTGTTGAAAGTGCGCCCGTAAATGGAGAGAGCGGCAGTGCATCTCCGTGTGTTCGCGAAGGCTTCGGTTCACACGGTGGCCAGCGGCTCTGAACCATTGCTACAGTTTGTTCTGTCGCCAGTTGTTGATGACCTCGGTAGGCGCCTTGAATCCTAGCAAACCTGGGTCTCTGAAGCACAATATCCGTACTCCGAATGGTGCCAGTCTGACAGCAGGACGAGGCGCGCGCTCGTACAACATACCACGACATATACATAATAGTACTAATGAGGTACTAGGGCGTGCTTTCGGAGTTACGGACGTGCATAGCCTGAAGCTCGAAACTCAATCATTTGTCCGAGTACTCCTGGAAAAAGGGGTCAACAGCAGTTGAGATAGACCGGGTTAGAGGCACCGTGTAGGAGATACTGTATATCCAGGAGCTGAATACCTACCTAGTCATGGTCGGGCTTGTAGCAGAGGGGAAAGGTATGGCACACCCCAGGCTTCAGCATTGAAAGCAACGGTCATGAAAATGGGCATGGTGTTAAGGTTAAAATTGAAGGGCAGCACCCCCTTGTCAGGACCCGGGCCGGGACGGGAGTGCCAAAACAAAGCCGTGCAGATTGACCAGGAAAGACAGATTGGCCTTTGGAGATGCTGCACTTGCAACGCTCGTGATAAGTCAAAATTTGGCGACGAGTGCCGTGAGTGGTTCCACTGTGGCGGACTTTGGCGCCTTTGCAGAATTGGAGGACCGATTGCAGTGCCAGTGGTGTTCGTCCGGAAATATGCGACAAAGCTTCAACGCCTTGGCATAGTCCATTTCTGCGCGGCATGCCACCTCCCCAACTCGCAGGGGATGGATGGAGACGGTCGGCACGTGGGGGAAGTGGAAGAGTGGCCAATGGAAAGGGTCGTCGCCATGGTGGACCGACAGCGCTGCCTGTCTTTGCGGGCGACTCGGCCATGTACTCCGTACGATGTATAAGTATCCTAGCAGATGGGTAGGACACGCCGAAACACCCATATCCATACAAATATTCCAGCGGGCGTACGTAGTCGAAGCATTAGACAACAGATTGCAGAATGAAGTGATGAACGAGGTCGAAAGTGCTTCTAGATGCCACAAGGCTGTCGACATGTCGTTAAGCCAGCCAATCAGGAAAGAGCGGCTGGCTCCGCTTCATGGGGCCTAGCACGGCAGGGACCCTTGGTCAATTGGCACCAGGCTTGGGCCAAGCCCTGGACGCAGTAGAGCCCCACCCAATCTGGATACTATAGTAGGTATGTATGGACCACCTATATACCATGCACTACCTGTGGACTATAGTAGCATATCCTTTGTACCATGTACCTTACATGTCGAGCAACTAGTTAGTCCTCAAGTGGATCGAGATGGGGGTATTGCACCTACTAAGTACGGATCTCGTCCTCGATCCAGGTGCCTGCATGTGCTACTGCCCCAATGGCTTGCCTGGTTTGCCCTGTCTGGCTTGCCTTGCCTGGACTGCCTGGCTTGTCCTGCCTTGCCCTGCCTTGCCCTGCCTTGCTTGCCCTCCACGTCTCCACGGCCCACTGCAAGACTTGATGGTCCACGTCACTTTCGTCCAGTCTTGACCCCCGTCCCCCGTCGCCCGTCGGAGCCCATCCACTACGGTTCCTGCGTGGCGGGACCTCCTCCACATGGCCGCTACCAGACTTTTTAGCACCTACCGGAGCTTGTTGATGACCAGCGGCAACGTATGCTGATCCTCCCAGACTTTGCCTCTCAGCCCTCTGAAGATGTCCGTCTCAGAAATTGATCAGCAACACATACATGATACTGCACAGTAGCTTGGAAACCCCGGCACTTGGCTGGGCGGGCATGCAGGCCACCAGACCACCAGGCCACCAGGCCACTTCGTCGCACGAGTCCCAATGAGTCCCGTCCCCACGCTGTTTGTGCAAGTACAAGTACTTACCAATACTATGCATCCCAGTCCACGCAGCCATAACCCATGTAGACAAAGGTGCTTGGAAGCCGTTTCGAGATCAGCACATGTCCAAGTTGGGACTCGTGGTGACGGGACCGTTGACATACATAGTACAGATTCACTCTATGGGGCCGGCCCAAAAGTCATTTGCGAAGGACCCATGAACCTGACACGCTGACAGAGACCAAGAAGATGGAGTCAGGCCTTTTGCCTAAGCCCTCTGGAGTCAGCATCTTGCCCAGCTGCCCCGCCCTCGAGCTATGGCCCAGCCCGCACTGCCCACTTTACCTCGTCAGGGAATGTGTCGAGCCTTCTTCAGCCTCTCTACAGTACCCTCCCTGTACGTGCTGTGTCAGCGCCTTGGCGTGATGGCCACTAGCAGGGAAACCAAGAGAGAGGCCGAGAGAGATCAGACGAGTAGACAGTGTCCCGAAGACGCACCCAGCCATCAAGCCAATCGCAAAGCTTTTTGCTCAAGACTCTATCCCTATACTAGAGCACCCCGGCGGACTAGAGTGCGACACAGCAAGATGACAGGTCCACACCAAGGCAACGTCGATCATTCTTCAGGAAACTCATGGTTCGGCCCGAAACGGTTTCCAGTCACCAAGACACGTCGCTTCAGCACACCTCCCTTAGGGCCAGTAGACCCTGCAGGATTTGCTGCCCTCCTCCGGTAATGGAGGTTTTCTTTATCCGACGGGTCACGTTCGCTGCTACAGGTGCTGCTCCCGCCTTGGGCGCCACTCAACGGTCGTTATGGGTCCGTGGTCCCTGATATTTTACTGGATCAACCCAGTTATGCCTTGTTCGGGGATGCCACACGTAGCAACAGACCATCCCCGGTTCCTTACCCAGCTCGTGCTCTCCCGCCAGGCTGGAAATATATCCCGGCCAATTTTAAACACGATGCGAGCTAAGGATCTTGACATATACTATGTATGCTCACGCTTCGTTCAACCTTGCGAGCTTGAGCGGTGTTGCGTACCTACAACAGGAGATTTGTTTTGATTTTTTTTTGCATCACGTCCTTGTCATGGAAAGGTAGCGATCAAGGGTAGTGGTCTCCAAGTACCCCCCTACTACTGTGCCCACGGCTTCTTTGAGGCCCATAAATCGCTGCCCGTCGTTGATACGCGTCCCTGCCGTCCTCAAAGACCTCTACCACGGTGTGGAGCCCTGACTTGGTAGAGACATCTGTGCTCAGACTGACTCCAGCTCATCAAACCGCCATCATTTCGCTGCTTCCTGTGCCTAATCCACATCTTCTTCCCTAATTCACAGCTTCTTCGACATGGTATGGCTCCTCTTAGACTTCTCTGCTTTGTTAGACTATGAATAAATATCTATTATGAGCATCGGTCCCATTCAAGTGTTCATTTTGTTTCCGCTCTGCAAACTCCGCGGCATGGTGTCAACACGGCCATCTTGCTTCACTGAAGCGCCGCTGAAAGAGTAATGACAAAAACAACTCTGTCCTTCTCCTCATCATTTGAAGCCAAAACCAGTTTTCCAAGCCATCGCCAGCCATTTGCTAGCCTCGATTCTCGATTCAAGCATTACCAACCTCACTTTGGAGTACATTTGAGCACTGGCATTCAACTGTCTCACGACGTACGAGATCACGTTGGGAAAGGCCCGGGATATTGAATCTGCTGACAGGGCATCAGTGGATATCTGTTGTCTCCAGGACTGCGCTACTGTGCGGAATATTGGTACTAGACTAGGGACACTGTGATTTCTTGTCACCGGGGATATTAGAGGACGCATACCCGCAGGAAATCGGACACTTTTTGTGACCTTCCCAGGTGCCAGGGTGACCAATTCCCCGGTCTAGCAGTCACAAAAGAAGTCGAAGAGGAACAGTATTCGACCCCGTCACGCTGAAAGGTACGTTGATGTGACCATAAATGTCCCTGCTGCTGCCCTCTTGTTTACAAAAGTATCGTCCAGTTCTACATAGTTGATATTCACGCACAAGGTGGCCTTACTTGACGTCCTTTGAACCCGTTACCCGATTGGTGAAGCCAGTCAAGATTGTCTCGTTCCTTAACCGCGCGATAATATTGGTATACAGAGGTCACTCATACAACTTCCAGCACATCTGCTCTAATTGGGAAGAAAAGCAAGCCGGGGAGATCCCCTAATAGGTACGTCAGCCCCACGGACAGGGCATGAGGTCGACCCTACCTACTTCCAGGCCCCTCTTTCCGATTCCCCTTCATTTTCTTCAAATCTCGATCAGTTCGCAAACGCCCCGCAACGATATGCAGAACATTGCGATCTCGCGCACTACTGTTTCTTCCCACCTCCCAGAGTCAAGGGTTGATGACCTTTTGATTTGCCCAGCTTCTTAAAGGCCCTGGCGCGAGCGGCACCGACCGAGACTAAGCACAGACATCATTGCAATTTGTTTGTCATGCGAAGCTTCTTGATGATGATTTCTTGCCCTTCACCCAAACGGCCCAATACACTTCCTCGAAACCTTCATCCCCAGATATCTACTGTCAGGAAACGCCTCCCCCACTGACAACGACACACCCATTATAGACTTGCGCGAGGGCCTAGGTCAACTTTAATACTGTTTATTGTCTTTGACCAAGACATATAGCTACTTCTAATATCGGCCGCAACACAGAATACCAGGCATCTCTTCCCTTTGTGCGTCCATCCCGTCCACCTTGAATGGAAGCCTGCTCCGAAGACGAGTATCAAGTAGCGACTGGAGACTCATCCAAAAGAAAGCGGTCATGAGCGACTATTACGGCACTTTCTTGAGCTCGGTTTCGACACCGTCGGGCGCACCTTCCAGCTCGGTAAGCAGAGGCGAGGACAACGGGTCGGCCTCTCCGGGCGATGGGTCCTACTACACTGGGCGTACAGAGCCAGTAATCCACTATCAGCCATCGAAAGCCCAAAGAAGTAGACGCCGGACGGCACCCGGCCCGGATCACATCAAACACCGTCGCACACGGAGCGGTTGCTTTACATGTCGGAATAGAAGAGTCAAGTGTGACGAGACTCACCCAATCTGTAATCGTATGCGGAAGTCCACCATTACCAGGCCTTTCGCTCTATTTTACTGAAAACGCAGCGCAGGGTGTCGGAAAGGCCAACGAGATTGTGTGTATCCGGAGGCATCGCCTCAAAATTCGAAAGACCTGCAGCCCGGCCAAAGAGAAAGTCCGACGTCATCCAACGAATTCGAAGATGATCTTAGTCCAGATACTAGGTTGCCTCCGATACTCGATGAAGATGAGCCCGGCCCAGCAAGTGGCTCTCAGCATTCAACACAATCCATAAAGAGCCTGCGGCGCATGAACACTGCTTCGTCGTTGAGTATGAATCGACTCATAATGCGAAATCGCGAAACTTCAGAGACCCCTTCGCAAGACGACATACGAAGCGCGTCCTCAACAGTGTCCGGTAATACAGCTTTCGATGCCACACCCACGACAGCAACAACACCGGACCGTGCATATGCAATGAGACCAGATTGGACCCATCTTCCTGTAGACTTTCGGCTCCATCTCGATTATTATGTCGAAAACATCACACATTGGGTATATGGCGTCCATCGAGATTTCCATTATTTTTTCCACACAACATTCATCAGCTTAGCCCTCAGAAACGAGCCTCTGCTTTACTCGATTGTTGGCTTTGCAGCATATAAACGGATGCTTCATGATCCCAAAGGCAAACTCCAGGATTTCCTGCAATATTATACACATTCGGTGACTCTTTTGCTTGGTTCTTTGCAGAGAAGAGAGGCAAAGTATGATATTGCGACGCTGTTAACTATACTGCAACTAGCTACACTCGAGGTGCGTTGTTTTGTCTCGTCAATGTGCCTATAGACCTAACGGAAATAAGAGCTTCACTCCATAGACCAGTCCAGTACTAACAGTCGCAACCAGGAGTACTTCGGCGACTATACAAATCTAATGGGTCATCAAAAGGCGGCCCTCGAGATCCTCACTCAGCTATTCAACCCTCAATCCATCCTGCAAACCACGACGGGACGTCTCATACTCGCATGGTATACGCGATTCGATCTTCTGGTCGCGTCTTTGGGAATCTTGAAGACAAGTTTACCGCGACACTGGATCGAGGCCAACGATGCTTACTGCCAAATGCGCGCCTTGGAGGATCCAGAAAATATGCAATGGATATTTGAAAAGACGGAGAGCCAACTGGGACTGATTTCCGTGGACATGTGCCTACTGGTTGGCCGACGCAAGGCAGGCGAATTGACAGAAGAGACGTTTCGAATCGAGCAACAAAATGTGGCGAAACGCTTGTTAGAGTGGAGAGAAACCCTGCACCCAGTGTTGACGGATCCTGCACATCTCGTGGAGACCTCAGCGCCAGCAAGTCCCGTTAGTCAGTCCAAGCTGTTCAGCTATTTTACTGATCATGTACCGTTGTACGACGGTCCCCTGTGCTTTACGACAGCCTTAATTTGCGAGTGGCACTCAATGGTTCTTATGCACTTGTGTCAAGCCACTGAAGATTTGGTCTCAAGGGAACCATCGATACTAGGCGACGCGGCTGAACACGCTATGGCCATTTGCGAGATTATTGAGGCTGCTGGACGGTGGCCCACGATCCCAAAGGATTTGCTTACGATGCTTCATCCGACGCTTGTTATGGCGGCGATGTTTCTACCACGGAGCACACGGCATCACATGTGGTTGAGAGAGCAATTTGCTGGACTTGAAAGCTGTGGGTAAGTGTTTCTTGACTAGGGTCTTGTCTAGTGCTAACTAGTAAGCTACACTTGCTAGCGTCGTAAACATACTCTAACATAGTTCGACTAGTTATGTCTTCCCGCTCACGGTGCGGACACGGATGGCACATCTCTTCCAAGACGAAACGGCGATCCGATGGTGGCTTCCCAACGACCAGGGTTTGAGTCCGATACTACAGAGCGTCCGGGCCTTTGCAGAAGACCGAAGCTTTAGTCCCGCGTCGCCGCAGGAGGGCAGCCATGTTCAAGACATGAAAGATACCTTTGATGCACTGGTCAACCTCCGGTTGCAGGACCCGAAAATGGACAGTCTAGATGAAGAAGACTGAAGACCCTTGGGAAGGAGTTACAGGGGCTTGCAATATAGAGGAACAGGTCCTCAGATGTCGTCGGAACAAGACGCGGCTCCAAGGAATGACGTTGAATTCGGCAGCATCCGAAAGTTATGTATAGCACAAGACAGGAAGGCTGACCGTGCTCGAACGACCTCTGCACAGATTACGGCATTTTCCGTCAACAGCTCCTGTCAGTCGAAAAAGGCAACAAGCCGACAGGGCACACCGTGCAGCGGCTCCTCGATCGATTGCTGCAGGTCATAGTTCCATCTGATGGCGGCATTTTCCGCAGTTTCCGCACATGATGTTCTACTCCACACCCCACGGCATGTTCCGTCCATGCTTTGGCCAGTCCGCCGGGTCCGCAAGGCTGACAGGGCTGTGACCAAGGCACCACCCTTCCCTCTATACCTTGTCGTCTGCAGATCTGTGGTTTGCCAGGCGATCCAATTTATAAGGTATTCTTTCAATCAAATCAGTCCCGAAAATACTGTACATGGCGTTAGGTATATGGATCCTATGGGATTTGAGACCGTTGGTCTTGTTTGGGAGGCGTACTGTGTTTCTGTGTAGAAGGAGACCGGGGAGATCAATACCTATAGGCTGTTACACAGCATGGATTTAGTCAGGGATGGCACAGTTTTCCAATCACTTGGGACATTACGTGCTTTCTGGAGAAGGGTGGCGGGGACGCGGGAGCATAAACTAGGTATAGTACTGTACAATGCATTCTGCATATTTGTACATGCTTCATAGTACAACACCTACCTACCAACCAAATGGATCTCATAGCCCGCTTCCGGCCACTAATAAAGTAGAGAATTGCACACCAATATAAGACATCGCCTGAAGTTTGTCACTGCGTTTTCAAACCCGGAACGCGTAACACCCGGGTTTCCTCTCGGGCAAGAAGACCATCCAGTACCTAGGTAGTAGTGAGTCAGTTGGGGATGAAGCTAACCCTAACTGTACTTTATACACAATTATATTTTTCAAGGCTCTCCAAGCTCTGCGGCTGAGGACCTGCAGGCCTAGACCGGCTCTCCCGCGCTCTTGGAAAAAGGACATAGTACGGATACCCACAGGTACATACAATACAATACAGACCTCAGGCAAGGGGGGAAAAGTGCGTAGGGCGTATTTTTGAGCACGATGATGGTCCAAATACACACTAATGTGTTTCGTGAACCTGGTCAGACGACAAAGCAGAAGAATTATTAAAAGAAGATGAACGAGTTCTTTTTCTTACGCTTGACTGCAAAGGGATAAACAAGCTGCATTTTCCGTACTGCATTGTTATTCCTGGCGTACGACAGAGGTTGAGGTGTTGTTCCTGACATCATGCCAGTGTTTTGGCAATTGAGTATTTAACTTTCCACTTCCTGTTATTTTTAATTGTGTGAGGATTGAATGATTTGGCTGTGAATTGTCACTTGCATTTTATCATTTTCGGTGTTTTTTTTTTTTTTTTTTTTTTTTTTTTTTGGTTCTTTTTTTTGGTGGGGGGCCCCCTGACGAGTTCCCTTCCCCCCTTCCCGGTTGAGCTTCCCGGTGCAGCAGCTAGCGCCGGCTGTCAAAGGAAGGGCTAGCTTATCGGGCTGTTGCCCTAAATGCCATGTCGCATAAGGGTAAGCGATAAGCTGGCCGCCTCCCCTAAACTCCCCTTTCCCATCAATCACACAACAACCGATCAGCCTTTGGATGAGGCCCAGGCAGCCAGGGCGATCAACCCAAAGTCACCGCAGCTACTACAGCTTGTTGCCTGGCCCTGCTGGCTGCTTCTGATGTCTTGAGCAGTTGTTGTCACCTGCCTCTTTGGTGACACTGAAACACACACACACACACCCCCCACACAGTCACTCTTTTGTCATCGCCAATGAGAACGGCCAGACGATCTCACCCTGCTGCATAGGGCAGCAATACATCACAGCTGCCAGCTCACACGGCACAAATCACCAACCCACTCAACCCTATCCAACCCAAGCATGGACTCTGAAACGGGGCCTGATGAGCAGACAAGCTCGGGCTGGGCCAGCGTGGACGACAGTGGCACCAACACGCCCAAGGACCTCCAGGAGATTGATTTCGTAACGCTGGGAATGTTTATTATTGGTATGCTGTCTCGCCTGGCTCCGTCTCGGTGCCATCACTGCAATCAATGTCTCTCTCTTGCATGTCTTATATACCACACACACACACATGCTTGTTCCTTTCTGGGTTCAAGATGCTGGATGACTGTGGAACTCCAATTCCCCTCCTCCATACCTCTCAAAAGTCATCATATTAATGCCCTCATTATCATATCCCCACTTCCCGGTGAGATGCTCCTGCACGCTTTGCTTGGCAGTGCTGCTCTCATATCAGTCTTCTGCTTGAAACAGCTCAGACTGCCGGACTGGCTCCATCATCTCACCTCGCTCCCCGGACCACTGTTAGATAAGGAAGCCAAGCAAATTACTGACACCTCACAAGATGAAATCGAATATCCCCTACCCAGGCCACCACAGAAAGACATCCTTGGGGGCGCCGGCTCCTACTCCGCCCTCGGCGCTCGTCTCTTCTCACCGGCTCCGCTCGCCTCCAAAACCGTGGGCTGGATTGTCGACCAAGGCTCGGACTTTCCACCAGCAATCACCACTCTCATCGACAGCTGGGGCACCTCCGCACTCATGCGCCACGACCCGTCGCGCCTCACTACCCGCGGCTGGAACGGCTACGTCGATGAGCAGGGAACCCGCGCCTTCAAGTACACCACCCCCAAGAAGCGCCTCACGGCCGCTGACCTAAGCGGCACTCCACTGCTACAATCCAAGTCGTTCCACATGGTCTGCAGCGCCGACCGATGCCGCGAGCTCGTGGGTGACATTATCGCCCTCCGAAAGGACGAGGCGCCACCCGAGGATGCCGAAGGCGGCGGTGGCTACACGCGCCCCATCATCATCTGGGAGCCCGTGCCCGACCTCTGCACCCCAGACGAGCTGCTGAAACTCACCAATTGCCTACCCTTGGTCGACGTGTGCAGCCCTAACCACAGCGAGCTGGCCGCTTTCATGGGCGACAGCGGCGTCGACCCCGAGACCGGCGAGATCAGCACCGCGGCAGTGGAGCGTGCGTGCGAGCAGTTGCTAGGTTCGATGCCCCTGTCGAGCTTCACGCTCGTCATCCGCGCGGGGGAGAAGGGCTGCTACATCGCCCGCAACGGCGGCCGCAGGAAGCCCAACGCGTCCGCAAGTGGCGGTAAAGCAAAGGGCGGCGAGCGACGTCGAAAGGCGCTCGGCCACCGGGGCGCACTGCAGCCGGACACGGACATGATGAGTCTGTTTGCAGGGCTGCTGCAGCAGAGTGACCAGGACGCTGAGCAGGACGAGCCGACTTTTAGTTTCATACGCGAGGAGGACAATGAGGTCGAGATGGACCCCGGGTTGGACCGGTGGATGCCAGCGTATTGGACCAAAGAGCACGGTGACAAAGTTGTTGATCCTACGGGGGGAGGCAATACGTTCCTGGGTGGATTGGCGGCCGCGATGGCCAGGGGAAAGTCCATGGAGGAGGCTGCAAGCTGGGGCAGTGTGGCCGCTAGTTTTGCGATTGAGCAGGTAGGTATGCCGACATTGGGTAGCAATGGGGATGGCAGGGAGACATGGAATGGCGTTACAGTGGATAGTAGACTCGATGAATTTCATGAGAGGATCGGGTGGTCTCCAGACTAAGAGCCTAGAGAAAGAACATGAAGCGCGGAACAAAAAACTCATCTTTGTGCGGGCTGATAGAAGGACAAAAAGCATACAAAACTTCCGACTTGGGGCTGATACATCATGGGCTTACCAGCGTCATGTCGACATGACACTGGGGGAGGGGGGGTGCATAGTATGATAGACGGGATTGGTGTTCGGAGGCAATCTGGTTTACATCTAACAGCAGATGAATTTGTGCTTGGATGATTCACGATATCAAAAGATGCAATTTCTCGTTCCAAGACTACCGTTATAAGCTCCAGTTATGCTCTCTAGAAGCATACATTACAAAGACGTGCCTGTCCGTGACCAACGCCGAGTAAACACGAGGCCCCTCTGAAGTATTCAAAGCACCCCTGCCAGTTTCCAAGAGACTAGATCTTGTATACAAGGTTGCCATCGGCGTACCTGCATTTCCTATTAGTCTATATTCCAAAAAGTCATCAGCAAGGGTCTTGTTGTACTCACATTATCTCATTAAGCCGGTCCATCCTCTTCAAAGCCTGGACCGCCTCCTCTCTCTCAAACGCTGCTTCCGTACCCAGTCTACTATTGACGCGCTCAACCAGCGGGCCAATCTCAGCAGCGTCATCTTCGAACAAGTCCGTGTTCATCAACGGGCCTAGCGCTGATCTGAATGCCGCCAGTCGCTCATCGCTGATCGGGGCATCGAGACTAAGATCCGCCGCGCCGTTGGCCAGCGCTGCGTCCTCTTGCGACTCGCCTGCGCTCTGGCTCTCCAACTGTGACGCCGGGACGGATGAGGCAAAGGACAGCTGCGACTGGCCGTTCGTGCCAGAAGATCTGCCCTCGGTACGGTTGGATCGACGAGGTGCATCCTGTGTTCCCTCCTCGTCCTCCACTTCCTCTTCAGAGTGGTGCACGCCGTTTGTGCCATTCGTGCTACCACTGATACCGTTGGCTCCACTGGCTCCACTGCGCCGCGTATTACGCGCTGAGGCTCTGGCAGAGCGACTGTTTTTTGCAGAAGCTCCGCGGGCTGTTCCGTTGGGAGCATCATCATCCGAGCTATCATCGCTGTCTTCATCTGAGCTGAGGGTAGGCTGAGCAGTTGTGCGCCGCCTCTTCTTGCGGGACTCATCCTCAAAGACCTCCTTGAACAGAGCGAAACGCAGAATGCTTTCTGCGGCCAGCGCATCGCGCTCATCGACACGGTTCGATAGGCGGGACTTGGCGTGCGCGGTAGCAAGACGGATCAAAGTCTCAAGCGTACGCACCGTCATGGGTGAAGTCCGGCGTGTGTTGCCCTCAAGGTCGTCATTGCGCAGACCAACGTAAATCTCGGCGATGCGGTCCGCAGCGTCCTGGGTAAGCACGGGCTTGACACGACTCTTGGCATACTGAATATACTTCTTCATGAAAGGGATGCTGAGGACCTTGGGCGTTTTGGAGGATGAACCCCTGCTAGTCATGCCCGCGTGCAGCATGGCATCGAATTTCTCGTACATTTCCGTTGGAGGCTGCTTATCATTCCGAGCTTGTCCACCAACGCTGAGAGATTGATTGCCATTCTCACGCACAGGCGCACCTTCCTCAGTTCCGAGTGCGCGGTAACGGTGCATGCGCAGAACATGCTCTGATACTTGGCGATCACGAGCATCCTCGATGTCGTCAGTTACCACAAAGAGCAGATCGAAACGCGACAGGAGCGAGTCCGGAAGGGCGATATTCTTGTGAGGGTCCTTGTGCGGGTCGTATTGGCCAAAGATTGGATTGGCAGCTGCAATGACGCTGCAGCGAGCATTTAGAGACGTGTGAATCCCCGCCTTGGCAATGGTGACAGTCTGCTGTTCCATGACTTCATGTATGGCCACTCGGTCGACATCGGACATCTTGTCGAACTCGTCGATACATACAACGCCGCGGTCAGCCATGACCATGGCACCAGCTTCAAGACGCCTCTCGCCCGTCTCCTTGTCTGAGGTAACCGCAGCTGTCAGACCGACGCCTGAAGAACCACGACCGGTTGTCGCAATTGCAAGGGGGGCCGTATTGAGGACGAAGCGCAAGAGCTGCGATTTGGCCGTTGATGGATCACCGACCATGAGGATGTTGATATCACCACGCAAGTGAGTGCCGTTTTCGAGGTTTTTCTCCATACCTCCTAGGAGCATGAGGAGAATAGCTTTCTTGATATGGTCATGACCGAAGATACTAGGAGCCAAGGACTGTGATAACAGCTCAAACAAATTTCTCTTCTTCGCGATCTTGTTGATATTCCGTAGATCCGTGTCGGTAATCTCAGCTTGGGCCAAGCCACCACCAGATTTTGAGGCAAGGAGAACGATGTTGTTAGCGAGGATGATCGTCTTGAACAGAGCGCTGTTGTGGTTGGTGTTTCGATTACCCAGCGTCCGGTAGATACCAACCAACTGGATCCTGTCTCCCGGCTTCACCTTATCCACCAGGTCGTCGTCCAGAATCACATCCACGCCACGCGGCAGCTGTCCGGCTGGCGCCCTCTCAGGCATCTCCTGTATCGAGATCGATTGGTGATCTCTGTATGTGCACCATCCATACTCCGTCACGAGAGGATTTCCATGCTCATCCTCCTGTGGGTAGACGCTGTTCGTCGTCACGCCGTTTGTCATTGTCTGATCTCGGTATTCTCTGAAATGGAATTTGTTCTCCTGCTCATTGTAGTGGATGCTTTTTACGATCTTCGGCCGGATGAGACTACATCGCGTCACAATACCCTCAAGCGAGACCATCTGGTTTAGTAGCTGCGCGGACAGTGTGCGCGGGTTGCACGAGTGCAAGCCAAAGCTGCCAGCCCACGCACAGTAGTACATAATCTCGTCATCGATCTGGTCAGGCCTTGCCTGGGGAATGGTCTTGACAATTGTCTTCAGCGCGTGGTTGAAAGCGAGTGTCCAATCGAAAGGTGTTACGAGCAGGCCCTCCGCCATTTCGGGGTTGTGGTCGCGGACATGGTCGATATTGACTACCAGACGGCGCTCGTTCTTCTGAAGCATGAGAATGATGTCGGATCTGTAACTGCGGACATTTTGGTCATCTGTAGATGATGAGTCAGCTTGATGGCCATGGCCAACATTGTCATGGCGAGGAGGCTTCACGAACGTGGATCGAGGAACTCTTCAGCCTGGCGGACGCGCTCGCGCGAGCCCTCGTCGCGAAGCAAAAGGCTTTCCATATTGCCGTCTGGGGAAGTAGGCAGGAACGTGGGTGTTAGATGTCAGACGAAGTTGGGAAAGGCGCATGAACAGGAGGAATTCGAGGGAGGCGAATGTCGAGGTTTGAGGCACAAGGTACGAGAAAATACAACAAGAAGCAACGCGAGGAAGTTGGAAGCGCGTAAAGTGGAAATTCGACGCGTTGGAGGTCGCGCTTGACAGGGTGACCAATCAGCTCACACAATGTGACAGGGATCTTAATGGGCTGCAGGGCTGGCCGATCTCGCGACCGACAACGTCCCTTGTCGTTCTTATCCGTTAGCTTGGCCCAGCATCAACTCAAATCACGCGCATGCACTTTCGTAATTTAAAAGGAAAAAGAAGGCAGAGAGAACTTGTTATGCTTGCCGTTGCATGCAGGTGGGGTGACTGGCAGGGACGTTCAGATGAGTTACGTTGATAGGTTCAATTAACACCAGCAGTGTTGACCAGATATGCTTCGGTGGCACAAAGCATCAGACCCTTTCACAATCGCTCTTTTAGAGTCTGTCCTGGTTGGTCCCCGCTAATACACTGCTCACAAAAGGCTATACCTTGCTCTGTCCGCCGGTATCCGGTCAGCGACGCCAAAGCTAGAATTCATGCATTCCTCATTTCCACGCGTTCAGCCCAGCCCAAGGGTCTGCCTGACTGGGAGGCTGCTGCTGTGTCGAAGGTGGCCTCTGTTGTTGCTGGTGGCTTGGATAACCCCAATCCTGACTATAGTGCATCGTCTGCTGCGGCCCCAGAGGAGGTGGCCCTGGGGGCGGCGGAGGAGGCACGAAGCCAGGAGGAACGTAGGTCTGCGGCATCGCAGATTGTGTAGCATGCGGGTTGCCATACGTCTGCGGGACACTCGATGGTGGGGCATGCGGATTGCCATAGGTACTGTGCGGTCTTGAAGAGGGCTGGCCGAAGGATGTTTGCGTAGGGGGAGGTGATGTTGGCCCCGGCCGAAAACCAGAGTGTCCTCCAAAACTCGTCTGTGTAGGTGGTGGCGAGGTTGGGCCTGGATTACGGCCATACGTGCTAGGATTGTAAGCCGCTTGGTATTGCATCTGGGCCTGATTGGGGGGTGGGGAGGTCGGCACTTGGTACTGGCCAGCGAAGTTGGTCTGGGGGTATCGCGGCGCAGAATTCTGGAAATTCAGCGGCGAGGGTGTAGGACGACCAGTAGTCGTAGGTTGGGGTGAGACTGCAGGTGGTTCCATTGACATTCGCTCCATCAGCCCTCGAAGCCTTTCTTGTTCGAGTGCAGCTTGTGCGCTCTTATTCGCAGCCCGGTCCTGCTCAATCTGATTCAAGAGCTGGGCGCCCTCGGATCGGCGATTGTTGACGAACGTATCCACATTTTTCTCAAGACTCTCGACTGTTTCCTTCATCTCTGCATACCATCTCTTGGCGCTCTGCAGGCCGGCTTCGAGGTCCAGGAAATCTTGATATGCTCGCTTGTATTTTCCAATTACTGAGCTGCGTTGACGTTGTATAGCTTCGTACTTGCTCTGTTCTGATCTAACTCGCTTGTCTTGCAGCAGATTATTGAAGCTCACAGTCAACTCTTTCATCAGAGCCGACTGCTTGTGATTGGCTTGAAGTAGTCGCGTAGTGTGAGGCCGGAACTTTTCAAGCTCTTGCTGAAAAAGCTGTTGCTCGTAATTCGCAATAGACTTCTTATTCAGAATCAAGATCTGAGAAATATCGTCGTTGTGAACCTATGTGCCCGTCAGTGGTATTCAGCACTGAGCAACGATTTGGACGACATACCTTGTCCTTAAGATCCTTGAGGACCTGGTTCCGTTCTCTTTTGATGAGATTTAATTTCTTCAAAATATCTTCGACCCTCTTTATTTGGTCCATCACACTGGGGCCGCTGTCGTCAAAATCCGCATCCAGCAAGTTAGGTTCGGCGGCAGGGCTTCCAATTCCACTCGAATTCGCTCGAGCCTTGCTCACGCCTTTCTGGAACAGTGTGTCCACATTACCATTCTGAGCCGCTGACCGCATCTCGTTGAAGATCTCTTGGTTTTGCTGGAGCTTCGCGGCCAGTTGTGCGTCACTCTTTGATGCCTCGGCCAACGCCTCGCGGTAATTCCTGACATCGCCCCTGAGCGTCGTAGTAAGTCGCGCGCTCGGCTGTTGTGTCCACTCGCCCTCGTATTTTGAGCGCATCTTTTCACAGACTCCTTCTTCCATGTCCAACTGCTGTGAGCATTTATCCAGTGATGCAATTGTGGTTTCCCTTTTCGAACGCAAAGAGTCGAATATTACGCCAGGATTATCATGTCCTGCAACATCGTCGCACCATGTCCTGAAATCCTCGTCTGGCAGAATGTCTTGGTCGAATCCGCCTTTCAGAACCTGCAAAGCTCCAGGGAGCCTCAGGTAGTCCAAACTCGCCGCCATTTCGCTGTTGGCTAGTTCAACTCTTTCCGTCTCAGCTCGCACAAGCTTGGCCTTTTCCTCGTCGTAGAGACTGGCAGATTCAGTCACTGCCAAAGGCACGATCTTGGAGAACAAATCGGGCCCAGTTATTCGCTGAACATCCTGGCCGGCATATAATTCGCTGACTGGTATCGGCTTTGCAGCTGGTAATTTGGCCACAGGAGCCAGGCTGGCCTCTGGCGGTATAGTCTGGTGGTAAATATAGTCGTTGTCGTTGTTCAACTCCTTCAGCTTTTCCTGCACTGTTGTGAGATGCCGCTTCGCGTGCTCAGCAAGAAGGCTGCCACAGTCAGCTTGAAGATTTGAGCTTGGCGGCACGAAACCGGGGAAACTGGTGGCGCCCTTAGTCGCCTCTTTGGCCAGGGACTCAGCGGCCTGAAGTCTGGCAATGGCTGTTCCATGAAGATTCGCATCATCGTCTGCTAGAGCTTGGTAGTATTGGGCAACCGAGTTGAGGAGATTTGCCTTGATCTGTGAAACATCAGCCACATGCCCCCTCTTGATGTACCAGATAGTAGTTCGCTAGGGCCAGGTGCCTACCTGAACCATCAAAAGCCACACTTTCTCGAAAATAGCCTTGGTCACGTTTTCCTGGACGCCCTCGATAGCTTGGCTGTAGAGAGTGCCGGCCTGACTAGCCAACTTTGCTAGCAAGGCAACCTTCTTTTGATCGGCAATTTGTTTCTCCAAGAAAACCTCCTGTGCCTGAGCCAGTGTTATACTTATGAGGGTCTTGACAGTATCTCGGCTGAGATCGACGGATGGTGCGTGAAGGAAGTTCTCATTGATGTAGGTGAACATGCCGGCGGAAGCCTGGAAGGAGTGGTAGGCGGTCTTGAGGCCGATGTCCTCGGACCGCAGTTGGTTCGCAGCATGGCAGGATAATACGGCGGAGATGTTGAAGATGATGGAGGCCTTCTCGAAAGCTAGAGAGTATTGCGAGGTCGGCTTATGGGTGAATGCATCGAACCTCAGAGGACGTCAGTAGCTTAGAGCAAAGGGAGACAGCGGGAGCGACGTACCAGGTGAAGGAGATCTTGATGTGCTGCTCGTCAACAGGGAAGCGCAGGTCGAGCAGTTCCAGCTGGCCATAGTATCTGTAGAGAAGGTCCCGTCCGGCAGTGCTGTCCTTGCCTGCACCTCTCATGTCCTGCCGGAGGCGGTTCAAGGTGGCGCACTCCTCGGCATACCTCTCTGGATCGTCGCCATAGGTGTTCCGGATGTAGTGCTTGAGAGGATGTATCCAGTCGATCTCGTTGGTGGCCTTGAGCGGCACGGAGATCATGGGAATCTGCGCCATGATGGTGCAGCTGTTTGCTGACGGTTGGATGGTTTCGTTTTGTTTGTAGGCGGGGTTTCGACTTGTGATACGGAGCTTGCAGGGGGGCAATGCGAGGCGATCTTGCCAGCTCAGGAACGATGACGAGCTGTCAGCCCAGGTGGATGTCGCGTGGAGAGATTATGTTCGGGTTCATTACGGCGGTAAATGCGTAGAAAGGAGTGTCGGGAGCAAAAGTCGGTCGAGTAGAATTCGGTGGAAGGTGTGTTCCAAAACCAAGTATACGCAACGCAATCCACGCCGGGCAGCAACTAGTCCTAGAAGACTTGTATGTCTACGTACCTAGCTTACCGCTTGTGTGGGGGTGGATTGACACAGAGTGGGTGTTGCGAAAGCCTCTTTGCGACAAGGTTTGGGAGACTATTGCGGATATCTGGACCTGTCAATTTCCAAAGTATGAGAGCATCCAAGAGAAGTTCAGGCCCGCAGCGGCCCGACAGCAGAGGGCCATGTTGTGATGACTGGCGATAGGATGAGGACATGGTATTCGGCAGCTCCCATGTGTGACCAGGATGCACCCAGCTCACTGAAATAGCCGCCATTGCAACCTCACCTCTCGGCCATACATTCACTTGTGCATCGCTCTCACGATACCTTCGCTCCCAGTATCCACACGATTGCTACCGTGTGTAGTATAGATACCTAGATAGTATACGGCGCTCCTGGCGATCCAAAACTACGCAGCCATCTGATTCTCGCGCCCTTTGCTCACCGTCAGAGTCTTCCACGATCCGAAGACCAGTGTCACTGAGAGTGCTCTGCTCGACGATGGGGCATTGTTTGCACTGCAGCAACGCCGGATCCCAAAAAAATTTGCTGTGACGGCAAGAATCAGCACCTCCGGCCTGCGCCTGGCTTGCCCGACTATCACACTTGATGCAGTCCACGACCAATGGCTACTCAGCACTCTCAACTTGCCTTGGGCAGCATGGTGGCGGTAATGCTCTGCCCTATGAAAGACCCCTTCTGCGGCCACCCTGGAATACCATCCGCCGACCACTCACCTCCCCTGTTTACCCAAGCCTCTGACCGGGATTGTGGAGGCCTGCAGCCGCCCATTCAGGACCACGGACATCGACGCTGGGCGCAAGATCACCTACGTCTAACCATGGCGGCAAGTCCTTCTGTTACTTCTCTAGCTGACCAGCGAGTTGGGGCATTTCTCTATGAAACCGCCGTCTTCAGGATACTAATCTTGACAATATGTGGACCGCAAATGGCCTTATGTCATAGTAGGTATACATGTCCGCTTTCTTGAATTGTGGTTCCGCAAATCCAGGTGCGCTGCCATGCGACCTATTCTGCAACCCTTCACGTTGTACGATAACGTTTCGTGGGTCCTATCCTTGCGTATAACTTTGGAACGAGTAGACCCTTGGTCGTTCTACAGTCGCTGTAGAGAATTTTGAAGGTCATCTATATGCTTCACGTTTCCACCTTGTCTATCTGGCGGACCTCATTGTCAAGCAGGCAAAGCATGCTCGATATCACGATCATTGTTCGTAGCAATTGTTGACCCAATTTAGGGCTGACGCATGGCTTCGACCCATCATAAAGTGCAAAGGCAATGAGTTTCTTACAGGACAAATATTCACCCTCTGATCTCCCAATACTGTCAGCCAGCCTTCTTCTTACCTGGCACAGCATGAAGCCGTTTTCTAGGTATTGGCCAGTACATAGGTATGTTTGCCAAACGCGGAGTTTCTTGCATCGCGAACATGTCGTGATATTATCTCCTCCTGCAAAATCCAAGACGCATCGCTCGAAGGGCACGGATTGCCATGTTTCTCGTTTATCACCACCTTGCTACTGTTAACAGCCGTTCACGATGATTCAATCTTTTCCAGAAGTTCTCGTACTCGCCTGATGCCCCGCTGGTGTACTGTTATCCGGCAGGCCGTGCCTGCTTCCCTGATGCTGGAGATGGCAATTTTCGGCAGACGGTGACCTGATCGAGTTGGACCTTGTACCACTTCCAAAGGATCAAAAGGCTGGCTGATCTTCTCTTTGCGCCTTGCTGGAGTAGACGGATGTATATTGAAGGGCCAGTTACGAGTTTCACAGTCTTTGGACGCTGTTGCTTGATTATGGCGGTATGTTGCTCAAGAACGAAGATGGGGCTGGATGAAGCCATTGGCGCTTCATCCGTTATGAGCATCGTAGGTTCCTTAATTCGTATTCACTACTATACACTGCATATTCGAATAGACACATTACCGACACCGTCGCGCATGCGTATGTTGTGTCTCGGTCCGGTCTGACCAAACCTGGAGCCCACCAGAGCTCGCTCACGGTACACCAAGCGGACTGTTGACTCGGACACACAATATTTGACGTAGCATATGCAGTAATTTCAGTACATATGCCAATAAGCTTGTTCACAATTTCTGGGCGCGGCGCGTTGCAGTGCTTCCGGCATAATCGGACAGAGTGGAGTATTGTTTCGCCGGTAGTGATGTAGGTATATGCATTTGTTGGAACTCGCCGGCAACCGATCTCGGTCATTCTTCTGTGCCCCTCCCGGCCATGGGCAACCCTAAGCCAGATACCCTCTTAGTAGCAGTTCGTTTGCCAAAGTCATCGTCATAACTGTTACAAAGGTATTTTCTGAGATTGGTAACCATCATGTCTTTTGAACGCCGTGAGTATTGCTCTCGGGTGAGCTGAATTGTGCAGAGATCGCTAACCTGTACGTATAGTGGTCCGATTCGTACCTAAGAGCAACAGCAGCGCCGTTCTCATCGGCCAGCCGGTCGACTCCAACGTCGATGTCGGTTCAGCTGTCCGCAAGGGAGAGGACGTTCAAGTCAAGCTATTCAGCGGCTCGTCCGTCTTGGATCCCGGCTCGCCTACAGACAAGGTCGAGGTCATTGACCGGGTGCTGTCTCCCCTCACCCAGCATGAATCTGGAACTATCCGATGCATTGGGCTGAATTACAAAGAGCATGCGCATGAAGCTGGCATGGCTCTTCCCGATGTGCCAATCGTTTTCCTGTTTGTGTCCCGCATCAGCGCCTTGATTAATTCAACACAGGCAGTTTTAACAAGCATTCAGGAAACCGCAGACATCCCTCGCAGATCCTTGGCCAGCTCCAACGGTGATTCCTAAGCACACTCTCAAGGACGACTGTGCAGACTACGAGTCCGAGCTGGCGGTGGTGATCGGCAAGACATGTAAGAATGTTTCTAAGGAGGAGGCCCTGGACTACGTGCTTGGCTACACGGCGTCGAATGATATCTCAAGCCGCGTGAGCCAGCTCAACCAGAGTCAGTGGAGTTACTCCAAGGGGTTTGATGGTGCTTGTCCCATTGGCCCGACATTGGTGTCGGCTCAGACCTTCAAGGACCCATCAAAGTTCAAGATGAGGGGCTTGTTGAATGGAAAGGTCGTCCAGGAGAGTGGACTTGAGTGAGTACTACCGTCGAGAGTGGGAATGATATGGCACTGACGGGAAAATAGTGATCTTATCTTCGATGTACCAGAGCTGGTCAGTTGGTGCTCTCAGGGCACAACCTTGCCGCCTGGTACCACCATGTGAGTCGAATCCCAAGTCTCAAGGGAGGAGCATTCTTGCTGACGTATCTATTCAGTATCACCGGAACACCTTCTGGCATTGGCTGGGCTCGGAAGCCAAAGCTGACGCTCCACGACGGCGATGAATTTGTGGTGGAGATCCTGCCTCACATTGGCAGTCTGCACAATGTCATGGAAGAAGAGAAGTGATTTTGCGGTTGACGTGTTGAGTCGTCATATTCACGTGAGAGTCAAGATCATTCGCATGCAATCTTGCAAATCAAATTTCGACGCACAAGTCCGTAGAGCCTCAGTGATATTTGCGCCGTATGTGCCTTGCCATGCATGCAGTTTGTGAACCAGCTCGACCTCGCATTCGAATTGCAACGCTACAGCAAGTTGGCTATGTTTCATTTATAACAAATATACGCGTATATTGCGCCTCGGGATGTAGAGCTGTGCTGTGACGAAAAGTTGGGGTGTGCAACGATCAACTTTACGAAGGTAGGTGATTTCCAATATCCCAAACACCTCAACCCATCAAGGCTTGCTCAAGTACAATGTCATACATATGTCAATTCACATCCTAAATAAGCCATTTTCAATTTAATTATGACCCTCGATCGTGATTTGAGTCCCTCCCTCTTTTCAAAGTTCTCACCAACCTATACATACTCCACGAGATCTCCAGCAGATATGTCCTCATGAAGATTTCTGACTGTCGTTCTGACTCCAGTATCAGCTGGAGCCCGGCCTTTGCAGACGCGACGGGGTGCCAGGTAATTACAGGTCAAAACGACGAGATGTGACTCTTGTGGCAAGGCTCAAGGCTGATATCTACAGAGAATCACACAACACAATGTCGACCTGGAAGTTTCTTTCTGCCAATTTGCCAAATAATGTCACTAACTCGAGTCAATCAACGCATATGATTTCTGCCAATATTCGTCGTCAGTTCAATAACCAAATCAGATCAAACCCATTCTATCTTCCGTCTCTACCCGACTTGAATCATGCTTCGAAGTGAAGCCTGCGTGTCCTTGCCTCCCGCTTCAAAGAAGCATAGAGACTTCCTGGCGGTATATCATGACAACCGGAATACGACTGTGATTGGTGGAGTGGAACCGGCTAAAGGACTCAGACGCCGCAGCATGTTTGTTAATATTTCTATCTTTACAGTCACAATGAAATAGAAATGATTGTACCGGTGGCGCTTTGAGGCCACATGGTGTACGACGAGCTGCCGTCTGAGGGCGGTAAGCAAATTATCTGTGGGCATTCAGTCTGGCGGTATCGCCACGTCTGAGTGTGCCGCTCGCGCCGCTCAGCAGTGGGACGTCAAGCTGGGTGAGAACCTTAGGTAAAATATGCGTTCAGAGGCAAACACAAGATGAATTGTCGGAGCCGTCTGATCTTCGCAACAGCATATCCATATCACAGATAGTTTTTTCTGTGTGTCGATAGTGATGTAGTGAAAGAAAGCATGGTAATTTGTATAAGCAGTTGCTGGGCGATACTGATCTCACCGCGTATAGCTGCATCATCCTGAGATCACGAGCGCACCATGGTGGCCAATCTGCTCATTGGAGGACAGCAGGGCTTCTGTTGTTTCGAAGCCCCATAAGTTTGGAAGGAATTCAAGGTCATCATCAGGCCGGCGACATTGGAAGCGGATACCTTCTCAAGCATCTTTCCCCGATGCCACCATTCAAAGCATGCCGGGAAGGACAAGAACAGGGTGCTCAGGAGGGATCCTCAAGGGCGCTGTGTTTGCATCGTGATGACCAGCTTTGCCGAGACGACGGTTATAGTCGACGGCGTCGTCTCCGTTTCTTTGTGTCCATGTCCCAAAAAAGCAAAAGAAAAAGAACGTGAAAATGAAGATTGATCTAAGAGTCGGCGTGACAAGTAGGCCGAGCCCTCGTCTACGACAGGCAAGTCTGAAGGTCGTTTCGGCCTCAAAGGCTGCGATCGAGCAAGGCGCGGAAATGCTGGACAGACTCTTCTCCAAGGTATCGTCTAGCAGCGTTCGAGGTCACTTTGCCGTCGATTCTTAGCAGCGAGCTGTCTGGAAGAATGCTTCACCTCGTGTCACTGAGCGTGCCGCGAAGTATGACGGTCTTTGGGCCCTGTCTTTGGATGATTCAGCCACATGTGGAGACAGTGTAAGCTGATATAATTGACTACCTCATTAAAACATAATGTGAAGTATCATTGACTCAGTCCTTCAACTGCGTCCCGAGGTCAGCTGCTACGACGATGTGTCATTCTTGAGCTACAGCGACGGATTGGGCCAAGCCTCAAATAGGGGCAGGCTGGCGATGAAGTTGCCGCTCTCTCTTAGACCCGCGATGGCGATTGGCGATTGATATATTCAGTCAGCATAGGCCTTCCGCAGTCTTCGAGATTGCGGCGGTCTCGTTGATGATGGAAGAGGGCCATATTTGGCGGCGTCCAGAGGCCTGCAACAGCTGGGCTGATAAAGTCCGAGCGGTTTTCTTAGATGTGACAGGAGAGCACACGAATTGCCTCTATGTGTGGCTCGCCTATCAATACCAGCTGAAGGTCGTCCTGAAGGACTTACCCGTGCCTGAAAGTCGAGGAACCCTCGTGGTGTGACCAGCACTACCTCAGCCCTGAGACGATTACAGGATACTGAAGAGGCCTGTAATAGCATAGGTCAGGTTCTCTCAGTCCTCGAACTTGGCTAACGTCCAAAGTGTTGCGTTCGCTTTAAGAGCAGATAGGATATTTGAGGTCTCGAGACAGGGCCTTCTGCTCCAATCTTTCTTCCTGAATGTCGCCGTCAAGTCAGGTACCAGCATGTATAGGACAGTGGCAGAGAGCCAACCGGGGCTGATACACCTATCAAGTAAGTTGGGCTACGCTTGCGGTCGGGACTTTGTCATCTACGAGGAGCTTGTCGGCCTCTCGTCCAGGTCATACTTTGTAGGCGTCACTGGCACCGGCCTACGTGCCTAGAGGCGATTGGCTTTTCATGAAATCAATTATTTTCGTGACATTGTAATCCCCAATATTGGCGTGAGGTATAGCTTTTGAATCTTAATGCGCATAACTGACTGCAAGTGACTTGCATGGCCCAAATTCAATCATCGCCGCGTTCTCAGCAGTACTCCAAACGTATAAACGTCGATCAGTCCTTTAGCTAGGAAGGAAGCCAGATTCCGCCAATTAGATCTGCCGAAAGTTTTCCAAGTTGGGTAACTCAACGCCCCTGATAAATGTCGACTGCCACGTCTGAGATGCTTCCCAAGTGGCTTCTGTGAGGCTGAATGCTACGAAATTTGACAGATCAGGCAGATAATCCTGCGGCGAGCTGGGCGAAGTTGCAGAACGAATGGCGGACGTTACGGGCTGGGACGACGTTACGTGTAGAGACGACGCTGGTCAACCATAGGCCACGTAATGATCAGTTCCAGACTTAATCCAACAGGGTGGCAGTACCGATATTCCCAGAACTCAGCTGTAACATAGATACCATACATCCACCTTGTTTGCTCAAGTGAACCCACTTCTTGGACTTTCTGGAATTCGGATCACGATCGTCTGTACTTATCGTAAGAGTCATCAGGGAATGCCCTGATAGCCTGACTATGGTTTATAAGTCCGTGACTCAAGTAGAGTACTTGGAAGGTGTTTGTTGACCAAGTTTCAAATTGCCAGAGGAGATGATCCTGATATGCGCCGGAGCATTCCCCAGATTTCCAAATTTAAGCCTAGTCTCAGTGCGAGTACCTGGTCCCTGAAAATTGTGCGAGAAGCACACTTCAGCCTCCAAATTCATGTTCTTTTGTCTGAGACCGGGGTTATTCTTAGTCCGCAGGAACGTAAAAACCTTAAATTTGGGCGACTAGACACGGAACTCCAGGAACGGGGAACCCGCTCTTTATAATATCAAGAATCAACCCTTCACATGTAGCCACAGTTGCCTTTACCCATCAACAACATACATACCATTGTTTAAGGATAGCCGCGCTGGAGGTAGCTTAGATTCTGAAGTACTTGGCAGGCTGGTGCAACAGTAGGCATGGGTTCTGGAGCAGCTTGTTGTCAGTCATGAGTGCCTGGCTCACCCGGGAATGACGCCTTGTCAAGGCAAGTCAGTCGCGGTAGACATAGAGTGTGGCTGAATTGCATTAGTAGGATCGAGCCCATCATGATCGAGGCTTATTGAGTAGCCGGCATTAATACGAACCAATGTAATGCAGCAGGACGGGTTGCTAACAAAGCCACGTGCTGGTCATAGTCACCATAGTCCTGCCGGTCCCATTTGACAAGAATGAAAGTGGTGGGCGGGAAGAGGGATTATTCGAGGGTTTCTTCAACTACGATGCCCCTTCCAAGCACTAGCCTCGGTCCTCCTTCGGTACAAAACGCTCAGGGCTAGAGGACGTACGCACCGTGGGAAGCGTGGCAGAACAATCGAACGGGCTCCAAGGCAACGAAGTGGAGTGGTGACCCACGTGGAAGGACATGAAACCACGGGAAGGTGGTCTGGGATGCTGAACATCGTCGACCTAAAAATTGTCATCTTGCGAGTTTCCAAAAGAACACCTTCCAGAGAAGCTGTCGCGTCCTAGACACACGATCCATCCAAGAGAAACTTCTCAGGCCATCCCGAGACCTGGCCAACCTGAGACGGTGGGTTCTGTTTCCAAGTCAACATCTTGAAGTCCGAATGGGATGAAGTTTGGATGACAGAATGGTAAGTCGTCCGAAAATTCTGGGGAAGGGGTTGCGTAAGCTGCTCCTTGCGAGATTGATGTGCAGACGCGCGACGGGCAGAGGACGTTGGCTCCGGTGGGACTGAACTGGGTAGTACTGTACCATAGCGACGCTACGGATCCCACAACGGCACGGAGAGCGGCTCTCCCCACAAGCTTGAGGTGATCATGCTGATCATGAATCAGTGTGGCACACACCACTTTGGAGGCCGCGAGTGGGGGTCAAATACTGAGTACATACTATGTGTAGTATTCTATGATAGTATCGAGTATGAGAACAATGTCCGGAACCGTGGAGGCACTTGTGTGGTCTTGTGACACCTTCGTGAGGCTCACCGCTATGGCTTGGTGGCCTTAATTCCTGGTATGATGATGATACCATGATAGTCTCATCGCCTTGTCTGGTTGCCTCGTTGTGGCTTTTGTTAGCTGTTGTGTTTCGTATAACCGGTGAGTTAGACTTGGAACACAATCACACAAAGTCTGTCCAAAGCTGAAAACAGACTGCAGGTGCACCGCGCGCAATGCAGCAAGTAGATAGATACTGTACTGTACACCCTTGAATTACAATACGAACAATACGTGCTGGCGAGCACAGTACGAATATGATGCATGCTGCTTGAAGCAATCCTCGACAAAGAACACCTGATTTGTCTGATGTTCCAGACTGGCGCACAGCTGGACCATTGTGATGAGCCTCCGTTGTACTGTGCTGTAATCATATTTTTCATCTTGTATTACCATCAGCCGGGCGTGGCCTAATTTCCCGTGGCGTTGAGTGCCAGGAGCAGGATAGGCCGGCTTGGGGGTGCCCGGCATGAGCGTTCGTCTGTCAACCCCTAGGTACTCAATATCGGCCCCATCCGCTCGCATCCTGATAACTGCAAGGGTTGCAATGTCCTTGTGTCCATGTACAGTACCTCCAGGAGCAACAGATGCGACGAGGTGAAATTGTACGTTTTCTTGTATTCAGCTTGTTCCTAGTCTTGGAGCCCTGTGACACTTGTACCTGGTTTGTACTGTATTTTGTACTTAGTAGTGTGCCCCTGCCTCATCAAAGGTGATGGATGTCCGGATACGCTGCACTGTGTTTCCTTGGCGCCCCCCAGGCTCGCGTTCCTCCCACTTCACTTCGATCTGGTCGGCAGAGCAGATATAGCAGACACAGTCATCCCTTTCGAGGTCATCACTGATCGTCGCGTCGCTCTTGTCTGTCTCGTTTCAAAAAGTCATCTTATAAACCTCTGCTGGCCCCCTTTTTCCCGTCCCCGGACTGAATTCCTGTCTTTCCATCTCCACCGGCACCCTCAACTTTCTCTCCAAGGATATTGCCCGATATAAGACACAGCTCTTCGAGTTCGCATCCAAACTCTAACTGATAAGTTTTTGGCACTTGACTCTTCGACCGCTCTCATCACACTTGATCACACTCGAAGGCCTCAGCACTCATCCGAACTATCCGCATATTTATTCTATAGTTCTACAGTCCGGTCTCTCTGTCTCTCTACAGCCCCTCCTCTTCCCAAACTCCAGCACATCCAAGCTTCTTCTGTATCGACATACAAAATTCACCAAGCCACGAAAATGTGCGCCACGGAAATCCAACCTCTTGTAAACCACTGCTGCTCGACCTGCTGCAAAGCGGCAGACTTCGGTGAGCTCTCCTATTACGAAATACCTACCTAGGTTCTCAAGAAGAACCTCGTGGACCTCTCTCTTCTATCAAAGTAAGCCGCATGCTGACGCCGCCCTCCAGGTACCCACGACTACTGCTATGGCAGCTCATATTACTGCCCGCGATGCCCGCACTAAGCACATGCTCCCCTGCTCGTTACCACCCACGTCGCACAGGGCACTGTGTCTTCCCCTTTCGGACCAGCCGCATCATCTGAGCCAGGTTCACCTGCAGCTCGTACCTGAGAAGCTCCACTGGCTCAACATGTCCCCGGTCCTCTTCCCGCATCCTCGGTTCGTCGATCATCGACAGACAGCAATTTCTTCTTGTCTGGCTGATTTTCAACGACACCCACGACGCCTGGACGCCCGCCGAGACCCGCGGTCTGATCCACCGCCGTCAATGGCACCATCTCGCTTTTGCATTTTTTTTTTTGGTCCCCATCATTCGGAGACCCTTGGATTCTGCCGTTAGCGGCTAGGTCAAGACATTTTCACCGCTGCTTGGCTCTGTCCAGACGTGCCGCTTGCAGAAAATCTCTTTTATGTGCTCTGTGCGTTATCCTGCCCAAGGCAGCGGTGACCGGGAGTCTGGACTTCCATGGCCTCGGCCGCATGCAGATACCCCATATTGTTATTGCTGCTATGCCAGCATAGATTTCTTTCTTGGGGTAGTGATTTATGTTAGGTTGTGCCTGCTTGTATACTTTGAATACATCACCATCGCTATGCGTGGAGTTTACGGGGTCGGATAACTGGGATGGAATCTTGGAGCGAAGGGACTTTTTTTTGTTCTTGAGAAACGGCTTGCTTGTCGGCGCTTGGGGTAACGGCAAACGCATGGGGGCGGGTCTTTCACTATCATTAAGACCCCGCCCGTCTTTCACTTTCCACAACAATAAACGACATGTCACGTTCAATGACCGAAGGTCTTGACCACTCTGATATTGAACGAGTAATACCACGGTGTACAGTGGTGGATGGACAGAGATAAGACGCGGAGGGAAAAAGTTCCATTGCCGGGGGAGACTCAAAGGGTATGTCAGGGCTGGTGGACAAACATGTCCCATAGCTTGCTTCATTAGGGAGAGATCATCTGTGGAGAACTGAAATATGACAAGTCACCCTGATAGTTCACATCATCGACAATTACACTCAGCCCACTGTATCACGAGAACATCCCCTCACATACACTTTTGCAACCTCCACGAGAACCCCCATGCTAGTAGCAACCACCAGCACTGCCCTTGCCTCTGCGTCCTCGACGCACTCGTGGGTCAAACGAAAGGATATATGCATGCACGCACACAGCCAGGCTTCCCACCTCGTCCTCGGCCTCGGCAGAACGGCGTCACACTTGTTTGGCCGGCGAGTGCCATGCGGCCAAGATGCATCTCTTTGTCTCTGTCCCTCACTCGCAAGCCGTCTGCACACGCAAGGCCTTGAGGTCTGATAGCGCAGAAGGGAAACAGCCCCACCCCCCACGGATTGCGGGGCTATTACGCAAGGATGCCGGCACTGGCTCGACTATTTGGCTTTGATGGCATGTAGGTGCTCAACCTGTATCCATTTTATTCGAAGTTAAGCCGTGGGAGTGGATCACTGGGGGAGAAAATTGTACCTGGGGCTAGTCGCATCCTTCCGTCTGCATCTAGTAAGATAGAGATCGAGGAAGAAACTGCACATTTGAAGCTGCTCCGTATGTGTGCGGCCTTGTTCGCAAAGGGCTAGTATAATGGTCGCGCTTCGGAGTCGTGTGCTGTGTGATGCTCGGCGGGAGACTTAGTCCTTCGTTGAGTATCTTCAGAGGTAGTCTGTACTACGGAGTTACAGTAGCTTTCGCCTAATGCTAGGTACTGGATCCCTTGTGGGACTGCTGTTGATATGTGGAGACTCAGAGTCCATAACACAAAAAGTGACCATAAAGTAGGCCTCCAAATGTACTATACAAGGGCGAAAAGGCGGAATGGCCATCAATTCTTGAAAACGTATCGTCGGCCACTGATGCTGTAAGCTGACATTGTACCGGGCATGTAGCGTCGTCGTCACGCTAAGCTGTTCTCCAAGAGCCTCAGGTGACCACAACTGGGCTGCGGGCGGCCGTGAAGAGGCACGCTCGCAAGGTTGTTCTTGCCGTGCGACATCCCACGGCTACGTTATCCAGACACATTCGCCCACGTGGTGGAGTACTCTCATGTAACACAGCCAGTCTGCATTGTCCTTGCGATAAAGTGTGGAAGATGAATAACTCATTTAAAGGGTATCTCGGAAAAGGCAGATAGGAGTAGTAAGAGGAATAGCTAATACAGCCCATTAAAGACACCGGCAATCTGCGCCTTGTCATATTTGACGTACTTTCCCTTGCCCTTGTCGACCTCGTGGTACCGGTCAAAGAATCGATTGTACAGCGGCTCGACAGTCTGCTGCACATCACGCGCGAACATGCGGCGCACCTCGGGCTCCATGTTGAACGACTTGTGGCTTTTGACCATTTCATCAAAGCTGGCGTTGAAGGCCAAGAATTTTTGCTTGATATTGTCGCGGTCCTTTGATGAAAGCCCCTTCATTATCGAAGCCGAATCCACGGCTCCCTGACCCGAGGTTGGCCGCTGCGCACGAGAGGTGTGAATCGTGTCGAGCAGATGTACTGATACATCCTTGCACATATCCAAATACAAGCCCTTGGACTTCTTGCGCCAAGCGTCGATTAGTGGCGGCAGCCGCTGGTCCAGGAGTGGCCATAATTCGGACTCGCGAATCATCCTGTCAACTATCATAATGCTGTTGGCCATGAAGACACCAACCACAGGTTTCTTTCCGAATAGCATCCTTGCACGCGCGTCCAATGCGGCCAACAGCGACTCGACAGTGTCCGTACAATAATGGGCGAAAATTTCTCTTCCATCTGCGGTAACGTCGAACGAGGAAAGGTTCGGAGTCATATCCGGGGCCCCTCTAGCCGCCGCCACGGACTTCCAGCCACCATCTCCTATCGAAATCATGATGATTGAGACCGGCCTCAGGAAGTCCACCATGCCTTGTAGACTTCGGATTGCCTCTCCCACGACAGGTATTGGAGCACCGTCTTGGGGCAGTGTGGCCAGGCTGCTGATTCTCTGCTTCGTCGTCACCAATAGCTCCGCCAGAGAGGACTTGGCCGTCTCTTTGATGGGTTTGAGTGCCGCCGTGAGTGCCCCTTTGAGTTCGCCGGTAGCTTGCTCCAGATTGTTGGCAAGGGTCGTTATTACTTCTACCGTCTCGAAAGCCAAGAAGCAGTCAGTGGCCAAATGTTGTTTGATGTGTAAGTTTAATTCCCGCAAAACCCTAGCAAGCTCGGTGATGGCGCCGGTGGTGGTCGTCAAGAATGTCGGGCCCCAATCTGCACGTGTAAAAACTCTACATATGTTCTCATACTCGGCTCTGAAAAGACCTTCCATGGCCTGGGCATACATGCCAATTCCACTCATGCCAGTCCGATAAATGGTTGTTGGGTCTTTCTTCTTGGCCATATTGATGCTGGCAGATGCTAAATTGGCCAGAGTGAATTGTAGATATTGCCCTCTAACTTCGGCATAGATCTTTGCCGCAGCGGAATCGTCGCCAATGCCACTTTCTTTGTGTGCATCTGATATATAGTCGTTCAGCACGCCAAGTTTCGAATTTTTGTCCTCGGAGAGAATGGGAAATGGCTCGTTCTTGGTCGTGTAGTGCAGTGGCTCAATGGACCGCGGCGTGTCGCTTCGCAGTAACTTGTCGAAATAAGCCTCGAGCTGGGTGTTGCCCGACTTGATCAATCGTTGGAGTTCTGCCACTGTGTCTTGAGTAGATCGTAGATTCGATGATTTCATAGAAGCGAGGGTCTTCCGCAGCCGCTTGAGGGAGCTGATGTAGCTGGTCAGTCCCGCCTTCTCCGGTCCCATGCGGATGGTGCTCTCCTCATCGTTCTTGCTCTCTGCTTGTTTGTTCAAGTTATCGAGGGCAGAGAGTGCAGCCCTGATGTCTGCGGAAAAGATGTAAGCTTGTGATGCGCCTCTTGGCCCCTTCAGAGTAGCAAAGCCACGTACTCTTGAGTAGGTCCTGCAATTTCTTGGTCTCTCCACCAAGGGAGGCAACTGTCAGATCAAGCTTCCTCCCAGCATCCTCGACTTTTACGCGATTTACATCGATCTTCTTGGTCATCTGTGCCCTTGTCTCCAGGTGGGATTTGAGCACGTCGACCTCAGCCTCCTCCTCAGCGGCCTGTCGGCTGATGGTGTCGCGGACAGCCATGACGTACGTGAACGGGCCACGGTCGGGACAAGCAGTGGAGATGCAGCAGTCGCTGGATTCGTCGCAAAGCCAGTCGCTGGCCGACGAGGGTTTAGTTCATAGACGTTGTTGATTCAGGATAGAGTTAGGACGACAGCGCAGGTCTGCGGTGTCAAGACGAAACAAGGTCCCGAGGCTCGGGTGAAGATTGGAGGTTTAGTTAGGCATGTAGTTGTAGGAGCCCGGAGTTTAGGGGTTGTGGTCCACGGGTGACGTCTTACCTAATACTTTGAATACACTATGTAAGCCGCTGGTTATGCCGCCACTAAGAAGAGCCTCACCAACTTCATCCGTCGCCAATGTCCTGCTTTTTGCGTACATGCGACAGATAATTCTCTATCTACACCCTCCTAGACACATAAGAACTTGCCATTCGCTTGATTGCAGTCTGAAATATCATTCAAGTAAGTTGTTGCTGTAGGCAGCCGACCAGATTCCGAGATGGGCCATATCGAGATCATGCAGGTACGCCGTGGCCCGTCCGAAGGACGAGCTGAGCACTCTCCCAATTTTGCAACAAGGAGAACACTCTTGTCCAACATCTCAGAGTCCATACATAAGAACATGGAAGCACTCTAGGTATTCTCACAGATTCGCTGGTTTTTACGAAGTTAGAAATGATCTCGGTAAGGTATCTTTGAAAGCAACGCTTGTCCCAGTCGTGATGTGCAAGTACATCTGAGTCCATGGGCCCTGCTCCTGCATCTGTGAGGCGAAAACGACTGCTCGACCACAGACGAGTCTGAATGATCTGGGTATACAAATTGGCGATGGAAAACTGTTCCTTTTATTCTTGCTGAATATTTCAGGAGAGTCCGGGGCTCAGGCCAGAGGAGTCGGTCATGTGGGTTTTGAACTATTACTTATTAATAACCGGCCCACCAGACGGACATCCTTGAACATAGTGAGCACCTAGTCACACAGTCGGTGACTGACGCACTGTTAATAATGGGTCACTGTTAATAATGGGTTTTTGAAGCAGGAAACGGTCATGTATTTCAGTCGCCTACTTGCTTGACTATCTTACTTGCTCATCCCGAGCCGCAAGAATGAAGGTTGAAAGGAAGTTCCTATTTTGGGCCTGCATTGATCGGGAGGGTGATCTGTCATTGGGTCTATCTGCAGACTTGTGCGGTGCGTGAAGCGGAGATACCCTTTGGGCAGAAGTGCCACTGCCACAGCCAAGATTTTCCAATGACTCTCTTTCCTCTTCGGCTTCCGCTTTACTCGCCAATCGACAATTCCGATGCCTTGGCTCGATACGTTATGGCATTACTTAAGCTCCATTCGAGCCCCCGTTGTTTAATCCCCCGGCGAAGAATTCATCGATCATCTTTGATACTGTTTGGACAATGTGCTCAATGTCCTCAGCCGTCACTGTATAAGGGGGTGCGAGAATGATGTGGTCCCCAGCGAACCCATCGGCTGTGCCATTCCCTGGATATACCACGATCGAGTATTCCTCAGTCAGGCCAAGCGCATTGAGCTTGTTCGCCACATTGGCAGTCGTGACAAACGGAGTCTTGGTCAGCTTGTCCTGGACGAACTCAATCCCCCAGAACAGGCCGCGGCCCCGGATATCGCCAACATTGGGGTGCTGTCCAACGGTATCCCGAAGCCTATTCTCGAGTATTTTGCCCATGGTGCGAACGTTGGAGAGGAGAGAGTCCTCTTGGATGATCTGCTGCACCGCAAGCACTGCGGCACAGCCTACAGCATGGGACTGGTATGTGTGTCCGTGCACAAAAGCCCTGCGAAATCAAGTCAATACCCGAGATCCTATCTGGAATGTTTTTTTTTTTACTGACGCTGTGCCTCTCTCCAGCGCATCGACAATGTCCTGTTGGATGAGAACGCCGGCCACGGGCTGATATCCTCCTGCCAGACCTTTACCGACAGTCTGGATGTCCGGAACGACGCCCTCCTGTTGCCAGGCGTGCTGATAACCTGTTCGTCCCATACCACACATGACTTCGTCGAAGATGAGAAGGGCCCCGTGTTTTCGACAGACGGCTTGCATGGCTTTGAAGTACCCTGGTACTGCTGGCACACATCCCAGAGCGGCGCCAACAACTGGCTCAGCAACGAAAGCGCAGACACTCCCAGGTCCAAGCCGTTGGAACTCGTCATCAAGCTCGCTAGCGAGCCTCTTCACGTATGACTCGTCCGTTTCGTCCTCGGTCTTGCCCCTGTACGAGAAGCAAGGGGACACTTTCGAGACCGTGTCGGTGAGCATAGGTTCGAATTTGGCTCGACGTATGGCGTGACCGCCCATCGCCAAGGAACCGAGGGTCGTTCCATGATAGGACTGCTTCCTCGATATGAAACGGGTCCTGCTGGGTTCGGGATTCTGCTTCTCCAAGAAGTATTGGCGAGCCAATTTCATGGCTGCTTCCATCGCCTCGGATCCTGCTGGTGGTCAGCTATGTTCCAGTCTCTGTGGGCATGGACCTGCAGGCTCACCCGAGTTTACGATGTATGCTCTCGTCATATGGCCGTTTGTGGTGTTGATCAACATTCTTGCAGCTTCTTCCACAATGATTGTCTTGAAGAAGGCTGAGGCACAATAGCTCACTTTACTGATTTGATCGACCATGGCCGCGTTGACCCGAGCATTGCCATGCTAAAGTCCGGCGTTAAATCGATGATCAGGATACCGAAAGGAGAGTAGAAGAGCTACGACTTCGAGGCATACAAAGGAAAAAGAAGAAAAGGCTCACACCAACACACGCCACAGCCGCACCACCTGAAGCATCAAATATCTTGCGGCCGTCTTTCAGCATGAGGTAGTTGCCCTCGCCACGGGCTACCTCAGGAAAATCATGGTGAAGATCACGATGAAGTACGGCAGATTTCTGGACGTCATTCTCCCGATGCAACACGTTGGTACCGTTTGAGATGGCCATCTTGTTATCTGCTAATTCTGTGCAAGTGCTTAAGAGATGTCTAGTGATGGAAAAGAAAAGGAAGAAGCTTGTTGAGCTCCCGGCAACAAGCAAGATGGGGAAGAATTCCAACCTTTCGATCTGACAATTATACCACGGCGCCACCCGGTCGGCACGCAGCACGCTATCCACTTGTTGCTGGCCTTTGGCTCAGACCAATGTTATTGGCTTGTCCACATCAAGCTTTGGTGCTCAAAAGTGGACAAGAGTGCAGAATCACGAGGCCAAGCACCTTGAAGCTGTCGCAGCCAAAATGGGTCAAGCTTAGGGCCCTTTGATTCGTCGTCCTGACGCTAGTATGTGCCCAAATCCTACCTCTCTCTCGGGACGATATTCTGGACCATGTGGACGCCATCGGCACGATCTGGCCAAACTCAAGGTCGGCTATTCCCTTGAAAGGGGGTGAGAGTGACCGATATGTTCAACGCAGCACTAAAGCCACCGCGTTACTGTTAGGTACTGCACTGTGTTGGCTCATTACTCGGTATCAGAGGGGACATTTGAGACTTTGGAAATGTATCCTGGTGAGGCGTGTGTCCCCGTGCGCGCCGTCCTCGGCATCTCTGTACTCTCGGCTTCCCGAAGTCGGGAGGTTGCCTGAGCGGCCCACTCCTACCTGGGTGTGCAAGGATGGCATTTCAACTTTGTGATCAGACTCATCATGCGAATCTCAGGATGGCGGTCTGCAAAGCTGCATAACCTTCCTAATACAATTTAGCTTGCCCGGGTGAGATCGAGAGGCAAATTTTCTAGAGACGTTACCGGCCCGGGTCATCAAATGCATGTACGGTATCGGATGACTCGAGGCTGTTGCGTGCATTCAGACCGCGAGACGGCTCATTCCCTACTCTAACACCTGTGCTCGACATGTAAGTAGCACTTGCTGGTCTTCTACAGACTTTGGACTGTCCATCATCACTGGTAAGTGTTGCTCAGCTCCGGCATCCTGGCCAGTATTGACATGACACATCACGAGACGGCTTTGCCTCGAGCTGTTATGTGATGCTGCCATGCTTCTGCAGGAAGGCGTACCCCCTTCAGTCGCTTACTATGCAGTCTCTGCATGGATTGAAAGCAATGATAGCAGCCTGTGGGGCCGGAAAGCTGGGCTTGTCGAAAGAAATGGCATGAAACCTGCGTCATCTGGGCTACAGAAACAGCACATGGTTCGCCCCTCGGAGGATGACAGGATGGTATTCTTCTGCTGTCCTCCATCTGTGCAAGTCCCCGGGCCGACTCGACGATCTCTGCGCCAAGTGTGGGTAGGGTTCATCGCGTATGTGCTTCTCCTCGCTTAGACGGTGGCGGTGCACCCAATGAGCCCGTTGGTATCTGCTCGCACAGGGTACGATGAATGCATTGGCTGTAACGAGAGATGCGGCACAGAGAGGCATTGGCGGCACGCCATGTCAAGAAAAGGACGGGGACGGCAGCCTTGCACCTGCATCACAGAGGGTAACGAGCAGTTACCGGACTTATTCCTATTGCTTCGGTCTGTCCTTCGATGCAAAGACGCTTGGACATGCCTGTTCCGGCGTATATGACAGACCGCAGGGGTTCTACATGTATCCCATTTCTATGTATTAGGTTTCATAGAGTTTTGAACACAGTCGAGACCCATTGGTATCTCCCACGTCTAGTCACCCAGGACATTGGTGCAGGCTCTGAAAATCATTAGGATGTATTGGCTTGTCTATGGTTGGTTCAAATGCGAAAGACAGACGTTGGTGTGTGTAGATGCAGCCGGCCTTTGAAAGAGTGGCTGATGATTTCTTTTGCGGAATGGTCGTCTCGAAGCTATCGTTTCGACTCTTGATGCCTTGTGGTTTGGCCCATTTCACGCTTTTGGGACCAAGGAATGTGCAAAAACAGTTCGCCTTTCTTTCTTGAAGATGCTGGTGCTCGTCACTTTCCCAGCTGTTGTGATGAATTGAGGAAAGCGGTGGGCCCGGTCCGGCTCCTTTGGTTCTACTTGGCGAAAATTCTGAGTTTCCTAACCTGATTGCACCGCATGACTGTTATCTATTGTACGGAAGTATAGAGTGAGTGACCGGAAGGTGAGAGGTATTTCAAAGGCAAGTTAGGGTTGAAGAAGACTAGAGCGCGATGATTTGAGTATTTGATGCCATGGAGAAAATGCCTAATGTCGGACAACGCAAAGTCACAACCGCTAAGGAAAGGCTCTACAGCGACGACACAAAGTGAAGATTTCGCGACTGTATGCGAGGAGGTAAAGTTATCTGGATGGAGTCTTCGAACTGGAGCTATTAGGTGAGGCCAGAGTTTAGATTTACTTCTGAATTCAAAGGCTGATATTACTGAATGCCCGCTTTCGGTCTTTCATCTTAAGAATTGGCAAGGGACAGCCCGGTTGACAAGTCGCGGGAGGCGCTTAGTAAGCAGATGATTTGTTTACCTTTGGCCAGATCGGGGAAGGTGCGAGCTTGTTTACTCCCGTCTCATTCCAAGCTCTGTCATCCTTCTGCGGGCATGTAGACTCGTCGTATTTCCAACACAACAAGGTCGCCAATCACTGTTCGCATCCCAGACCAGCTGTTTTACTTCGCGATTAGATATGTTTGAGTTCCCTTGACAATCACTTTAATCGAACGAGTCCCCTTTTCTTCCTACGACGCCCGACGGCTTCCCCCCTACCAAATCTTACGCGACATCATGGCGGCGCGTCCAGCGAAGCGGCCTGCCGTCGGCGCTGCGGCGTGGTGTGTTGAAGAGAGAACCTCTGCCCTTCATATTGCCCACTCCGAAATTGAAGAATTTGCCTATTCAGCAAGGAACGAGGTGGAGTGGCTCAACGAGCACATGGCCGAGATCTTTTCCGAGAATCAGATGTACGTGTTTGACGCGTCAGAAGTGCTGCGCCGCCGCTGACAGCCTTGTAGCAACGTCACCGACATATTCAAGACACCAGGGAAGCTTCGTGGAAAGACCCCGCGGACCGCGCGCAAACTGCATAACACTGAGAACCGGGTGGTGAGAAGAACCCCTCGCAGCACCACAACGCTGCCACCCGAGCTAATTGAATCTGAGTGACAGCCCTTATCTGACATTTTCTCTGCGACACCAAAGGGCGCTCCCAATCCTTTCACAGCATCCAATTCGCATCATGCTAGAACTCCTACATTCAAAATCGCCGAAGACAATGCAGGCAGCCCGACCAAGGCTGCTTCGACAGGACAGACGCCTCCTCCGAGACACGCCCCTCTGCCCCCAGTTGTGCCAGCAGATTCAGGTTATTACGGGAGCCAGAGTCAGGATGTCGCAGCGGACTTAGATCACCCGATGGAGGATGTCGAGCCGCTTCAACCAAGCAGTACTCAGCACATAACCGACGAGCCACAAGAATCATCGGACCCTCCAGCAGCGACGGTGCCCCAGGAGAAATTGGTTCCAATTCAAGATTCTGTCGAGGAGGCCGCGCAGTCGGAAGAAGAGGAGCAGACCAAGCCAGCGGCTGCTTCTTCGCCAATGCTAGAGAATGCCGACGAGCCGGAAGACGTGCCTGTAGCAGCCTCATCGCCTGTCCAACTACTAGGCAATGATTCACCAGATAGCTCGCCAGTAAAACCTTCTCCGCCTCCCGCACAGACTGAGCAGACGGTGGCTTTCCCCGCCAATCAGCAGGTGGTGGTCGATTCCGTTCTCGAGACAAAGACTGTCGATGATGATGAGGCGGACATGACGCATTCTCCATCCGACGGCTCAAGTCCTATCCGTCCTCTGGTCCGTAAAAGCAGTCTGAACTTCGCCTCACTGCCCGCTCGCGAACCCTTGACTTCTAACAAGAGTCTTGGGGCGCGAATGTCGAGAACCAGCCACATTGACCAAACTCGGACAAGCTATTACCCGAGACAGACTGGGGGTAAGAGCATTGGCGTGCGGCAAGACGAGCCTGAGGGCGACGAAGACGGCATGGATACTGCCGAAGATGACATGCCAGAGGTCGCCGGGAGGAATGACAGCGTCTTTGCTGCTCACAGCAAGACGTATACCCAACGTCTGCAGGATCAGATCAGCATGCTTGGCAAGTCTCAAGCAAGTAGTACAAGACCGTCCAAGTCAAGCCATGTACTTGCGGGCTCTCAGCAAACATCTTTTGCTATTCAAGCAGTCGCCCCTCATGATGCGCCTGCGGTAACCGAAGACAAGCCTGAGTCGCCGCCGAGGCAGCAACAAATGGCTAGAACACCGGGCGCGTTTCCCGAGGACGACGAAGACGATTGGATCGCTCCGCCGACCACGACCAAGAAATTAGCTATAAGCCCCAGCCGTCCAGACTTTCAAAAGAGCTACTCTACCGATGTTATGGAGGGACTTCATGGAAAGAATACAGTCGGGGAGAATGCCTTCGACACGCATCGGGACGAGGTGGAGGGACTTGAGCCTGAATCTCCACTATACTCACCGCACAAACCACCCGTTTCTCATCCTGGTAGACCAGCCTCGGGTCATGGCAAGTCCGTCTCGGTGCCTGACATGCGTAACGGTATCTTTGGAAAGGCTCCGGGACAGGACGTCGTTCGCAAGGTCGTGTCTGTGTCCAATCCCGTGACGGAGAGTGATCACGATGCCAATCTCATCGAGCCCTCCAAGTCACCCACGAGGAGTTTCCGCGAAAGCCCTACTAAGCCTAATGCGCTGAAACAGGTCAAAAATAAATTCTCATCGATATTGAAGGGTTCAAAGGGTCTCTTAGCAAGCAGCTCAGCTCTCAGTGCGGAAACTAAAGCATCGCTCCGGAACTCTCCCTCTGTGACCAAACTGCACAAGCATTTCACAAAGTCCGCTGAGTCTCTGGCACAGGAGAAGGAGGAACAACCGCTCTATCCGGACTTGTCAAAGCACGTGTCATCAGAGTCTCAGCCGGTACCCAGCTCCTTGAGTCCGTTGAAACCCAACGGTCGCAAGACACGCGCATCTGCCGAGCGTGATAAAAGAGATCAAAAACAAAAGGAGAAGGAGGCAAAGGAAGCACAGCATCTAGCCGATCAAATGGAGAAGCTGGAGAGAGCACGGGAAGTCGAGCGGGAGAAGGCGCGCGTGTTCAGCCAAGAAAAGCAGGATAAGGTTACTACCGCACTGCAGGCCATTGCATATAAAGAACAGGAGGGAAGCGCGCGAACCCCAGCTCCCAAAAGTGCTCCAAAGCCGACACGGACAAGCCCACGCAAAGCGCAGGCGCAAGCTGAAATTGAGATCGGAAGCAGAGCCGGGACAGAGACGGCTGAACATGAAGCTGCGCAACAGGATGTCGAAATGGCCGATGCACCTACGGTTAAACCCCCACCGTCCATTCCTCGCCTAACGACGACGCCTGGTCAGACCTTGAAAAACCAGATCAAGAGGCCAATCAAGCCCACCAGAGATACTGCCATCAAGCCGAAGCAGGCGCCGACTTTGATACGTGTCAACACGTCTTCTCAACATGGTGCTTTCCACCCCTCCAACAACGTCCTAGCATCGAATCTTCACGAGACTCTGAACAACTCTCAACAGTCGGCCAAGGGCAAGACCGTGCAGACGAAAGCCTCATTGCAAAGTCTCAGTAGTTCTATCAATTCAACAACAGGCCGCCCTAAGGCGCTAGAACTCGCTGACAGGAGAAGACAGGAAGAGGAGAAGAAGGCTCTACGAAAGCGGGAGCTTAAGGCAGAAATGGAGCGGAAGCGTGAGGAAGGACGACGCCAGGAGGAGGAGCGAAGGGAGAAAGAGCGGCAACGGGCCGTGGCGGAGGAAGAAGCCAAGAAGGCAGCCGCACGTCAAGCTGCCATCGAGAGGGCCAAACAAACCAAGGCTCCTCCTCCAGCGCCAAGGTCCCAGCCGAGCGGCCCGTCTGGTAATAGCAGCACGCGGGAGAAGGCACCTATCTCGCGGCCCCCGTCACGCTTGGGACATTCCACCATGCACCGATCACAAGAAGAGACCAGTCGGCCAGTCAACGCAGTCTTGTCAACCACGTCCAAGATGCCTGCGAAGAGGCCCCTGCAGCATGACGGTGCGGACGATGGAACATCACGGCCGGGGGGGGCCCGGAATGGGCCGGCTCAGCAAAAAGAGGCCAAGCGCATGCGCATGTCGGACGAATTCGATCCAGAGGAAGAGATGGAAATTCAGTCATATGGGGCCAACATCAAGGGCCCGCCGGTCCGACCTTCAGCTGGTCTCAAGAAAGTAAGTCACACTGCTGTAACTTTTGTTTCTAGACCGGCATGCTTACTGAATTCTAAGGATCAACCCAACAAGTCCCTATTTGGAAGCGGTTATGCCCCTGCTCCCCAGGGCGTGACACGGGATATCTTCAAAGCCCCTCCAGTTGCCTCTCACCACAGCAAGAGTGGACATCCTCTGGACATGGCACAGGTCTCCAAGGCCCACATCCCGTTCGCATCCAGTCAGCACGGCGGTGCGGCATCCTCGCACAAGACACCTGCCAGAGCTGCTGTAGTCAGTGTCGCCAAGTCAGCTGCTAAATCGGCTGCACGATCCTCTCCACGCTTTCAAAATGGCGAGAATATCGAATTACCGGAGATACAGACGGACGATGAGGAGGAGGACGATGAGGACGATGAATCCAAAGGACTGGGTGTGGCGTCATGGGTTGACACTCCTGAGCTTCGGCGTGAGCTTATGAGGCAGGAGACGCTTGACCCTCTTCAGGTGTTTGGACCGCCGGCGCCGCTGAAGCTGGAAGAAGTGTTCAAGAACAAGGACAGGTGGAACAAGTTCCGGGCGCGGGGAAGCAGCGCCAACTGGGGTGGAACGGACCGACTTACAGAGGAGGAAATTCGTAAGGATATGGCTGCGCGTGAGAAAATGAGACGCGACGGAGGCTGGTCATATGAACTCAGCAAGGAGATGAGATGAATGCGTTGCATCGCATACCCGCCTCTGGCATTTTCAGATGGTGATGACATTCTGCTTAGCATTACTTTGGAGTTGGAAGGACAATATAAGTATGAATAGACAGGTCTTGGTCTATCATGTGGAGTTTTGGGATAGCCTGGCGGAGACAATGAGTCATGGGCATTACAGATAGTATCATTGCACTACTACTTGCATGGCGAAAGCAGATGCGCTGAGACACTACGACCATTTACACCGACGTAGGTCCAGGGAGAGAGTACGAATCACCTTCTACACTGATTTCCGGGGGGGGGGTGTTGTTAAAAAAACTCAAAGTTCAGGCTTCTAGGTGATTGGTGTCTACCGACTGGCTGGTCCAGTCACTACCAGGTAAGTACCTAGGTAATTTGGTAACAATTGTCAGGCCACGCAGCATCGGGGTGGCTGTGATCTGGTAGGCCTTCAGGTCGGAGAGAATATGCTTGTCACCTACCTACCTGGCTACGTATTCATGTGGCAGCGGATACTGTCGGACCGCCCTGTGTAAGTTCAAGGCTCAATGGAAAGGCTCCCCTGAGTGTTTTGGGTGGCAGCAGCTGGTGTCTTGTCTTTCGCGTAATTGTACTGTGGGATTCTGTGGACATCTCACCATGGGCAGAGACGGGAGATGACCCAACCCTCAATGTTTTTGCTCTATTATTTAGTCCCTCTTTCTCCATGGATGATCGTGTTCAGCCTTGTGGGGAGGCATTTCATGCAGAAAGACGTCACTGCCTTAAGAGGTATCAACTGGCCCCACCTGCCCAGTCAACAAAGGCTGGCTCAGCACAGCCAGGACCCTGAGTGGGGCTGCGTGAACAAGGTACTGCGGTACTTGTCAAGATCCCAGCCCCGCTAAAGATTGACCGACGTGCAACGCCAAGAGTGGGTGACCTAACCTGCAGTCAATGTCCCATCTGCACCATCGTTCACGACATGACTCCATGCTTCTGACCGCCACGACGCGACTTTGGATGGTTCTGCCCTTTACAACGCGCAGCCAACGCTGAATCCCAGCCTCACACTCTTCTTACTATCTTTGTATCTGCATTGTGTCTTTGGCGCTGTGACCTACTTGTCGCAAGGCTGCATAACCCCCCACTCGGTTCCCTTCACCAAGCTTCACGAGGCAAGCCAATGTTGTGGACGCGTCGTGGCACTAGTATAGCTTGACTCTCTCAGCCTTTGGATTCTTACTTCAGCTTGTTTCTTCGCTGGGTAATGCTATAATCTCACAGCCACCACGCTCATCTACAGGCTCCTTGTACTTGGTTGCGAGCCCAAGCTGCTCTCACGCAACAGAAGTAAGATCCAAGTTTCCGCTTAGAGCGGCACCAATCCTCCTCCATATGCAACAATAACAACAAAAACAACACAGAAATTGCAAATAACTTGATCAAGACTAACTTATTTCTCCCAGCAACAATCTGGACCCGCCTCCTCCCTTCTACATCTGAGCCGTTACTGGGACCGAAGACAACAGTTCCTCCCTGGCTGCTGACCTAGACCAGATCAGGTCTCCTCTGCCTTGCAAACCCAGACCGCAACTGGTAGACGCGAACGAAGACGTACTGTACCTTCCTACCGACCGGCACATCACTTCCACACTGGAGCCACACTCCTTGCTTCTTTACACGCATTGGAGGCTGAGCTTGACTTGGTCTTCACCAGCTTCGGTCCCTACACTCTAGCCGCGTCACAACCCACCACACTCAGCCAATGCATTGTGTGCTTTCATAGACTACCTATCCTCCTCGATCTCCTCCAAAGCTCTGTCGCCAGCATCACCGGGCACACGGCCCTGATCTGGTCTTGCAATGGACAAGGACAAGCGCGACTTGTATGCGGATCTCGAGCTCCCGGGCGTCACCCAAGACCAGGCCCTCATAAAGAAGCAGTACAAGAAACTCTGTATGTTGCTTCTCATCTAGACAGTCTCCACGAGTTGGTAGTGAGCTGACTTTCGCTGTTATCTAGCGCTAAAAAAACACCCCGATCGTCCCGGCGGCTCCAACGAGGCATTCAGTATCATCAACCATGCTCATGATGTCCTCACTAATCCTGAAAAGAAGCGGAAGTATGATGCTGACCTGGCCCGCCGCAACCGGACCACGTACGGCTCTGGTGTGAAAGGCAACCCCTGGGCTACCGCTGGTTCGCAGTGGGCTCCACCGCCGCGCCCACCCAACTTTCCCCAGCGAGCCGCTTCATCCACACAAAAGAGACAACCGTCGTCTACTGCGGACAAGTTCGCGGAGATGGCTGGGTCAGCCCGTCGACCTCAGCCAAAGCCTACCGACTCAGCCCATACATGGAGCCAGTGGCAGGCATGGGACAATATCAGGTCTGGCTCCAAGAACAAGCCAAGTGCTGCGAGCCAGTCCACTGGAAGTGGCGCTTCAGCCAGAGCAGCGAGTGGCAGCCGACCACCTCCGCCTCCGCCCCCCGTGCCACCTCGGGCCTCCCACCAGAAGCAGCCCAAAGGTTCATTCGGCGCTCGCGTACAGCGCGGAGGGTACATTCCTGACTCGCCGGGTGACGAGCCGTCCGTGACCAAGGACAACTACTTCACGACTCGAACCCACTCGACCCTCTTCAACGAGACATCAAGCGCTGCACGTGCTAGGCGGCGAGCGCCACCCAGCCCACCCAGTAATACCGAGGACGACAGCGCATTCACAGAGATGCGCCAGAGCACTCCCTACCAAACTCAGGGTGGTGAGAGATTTGACCCGTGGAACGGTGCTAGCAACATTGGCCGATCGAAATCTACCAGGGAGTCGAATCGAAAGTTCTACAACAGCGAGGGAGAGAGCAGCACTCCTGCGAGTTCCCGTCAACGTAGTGCTAGTATCCCCAACGGTGCGGACGCCTCGCCCCAGGGAGCTCAGAATGGAGACAGCCAGCGCGCCGCGAGTGCTACACCAGCCAGTGGCGAGTACGAGGCTAGTAAGGAGAATGGTGGCACCGGTAACGTCAAGAATGGTTCACAATTGTATGCCAAACAGTCTCTTTCCAGCTCGACAAACCCCCACTTGACAGAGGACGTTTCCCCGCCACGGCGAGTGTCCAGTGGAAAAGGTGATGGCGACTTATGCAGCAAGCAGACCTTCAACCTTTCCCCGGAGCTTGAGGAGATGGTGTTTGAATTCCAGTCTTCCAGTGAAGACAAGTTTCCTACCCACAGGGGACTGAACAGCTTTGAGCAGAACCTCAAGAAGGTTATTCAACAACTCTCAGCCAACAAGTACAGTCCTCAAGCCGTTGCTCTTGACAATGCAAAGAACATCCGAATGTCCCAACAGTCAAAGAACGCCGCTAACAGTACAAACAATTGCAGCTTTGGCTCACAACATGCCGACGAGTCGCACCGGTTCACCCGGAATAGCACTGATAATATCAACACTAGATTTGTTGCTGAAGAGGATGCTAATTACCAGTTCAGTGCCGGCTCTCCGGTGGCCGAGGATGGCCGGCCTGCCATGCCTCGCACGAAGTCAGGCAGCCGCGTAGGCCGGTCGCCCTTCAACGCTCACGCACCGCAAAATCCCTTCGCTCCCCCTACGAATGGCAACCCCGCCCAGAATGGCTCTTTCGATCCCGCCGAATGGTCTGAGAAAATCGGACCCCAGATCTTCGAGGCACCAGCTCCACACAAAACCACTTCCCCTAGCGGCCGACCGATGCGCAAGTCTAGCAAGAAGCCTGTCCGTATGACTGCAGGCACGGCTGGAATGGTCGATTCGGATGAGGGCAGTAGCGGTCAGGAGGACAGTTCCAAGAGTGCCACTGGCTCGGCCCGCACGTCTGGTGGCCTCGATGGGATGGCTAGTCCCATGCCCATGGACGTCGATACTCCGCTGAACGAAACGGTTCATAGCGACGTGCGCAACATCCCCGTCACGCCCTCCCGCCCAGAGTGGCGCGCGGGAGACGTTGGCCTCGGCATCAAAGTTGAAGGCAAGACAGCGGGCGGGCAGCAGGCAGGATTTTCTCCGCCAGTTGGTGGATCGGAGGATACGGAAGAGTTCCGGGCCAGCTTTGCGGATCTGAGGAACGTTGAACCCTTTGCTGAGCGTCCTACAGGTTTGGATTCCTTCGGTGACTTGAAGTCCAACCTTCCTTTTCAGAGCGCCGCCGCCGGTCAGGCCCCTGTGCGGAAGCCTGTTGCACCTAGAGTACAGAACCTCAGCCTCCCCGACCCACCCATGCCGCCTGCTTCGCCCGCCGCACTTGGACCAAATCTAGGTCTGAAGCCTTCAACGAGTACTTGGAAGAAGTACTTGGACGACTTCGGTCATTACATGCAGGATTGGCACATGTATAACACTCGGTTTATCGATCACTTTGCTGCTAGACGACTACAAATGCAAAGCAAACTCAGCAACCTCGATTGGGTGGCGGCTAAAGACGGCTCTGGCCTAGAAGAGTACAACAGCTGGGCAGAGCAGGACCGTATGGTGCGGGATAAGTGGGCTACCGCTTGCAACAATCACGACATCCACATGCGTGGCTTTATGGTCAATCGACAAAAGATGATGAAGTGAGCCGTCTTTCGTCGTATCCAATCACGCGTACGACGCTTCGTTTACAGAAGTGGACCGCCCAGCGTCATCTCTGCCGCTAAATCTGGAATTTGGATCTTCCTACCGAGTTTCCTACAGCAGCATTGTATCTGACCTGCACGTGGCTTCTTGTCGCGATCTGATTTCCAAGAGTAGTAGACTCCGTGGTCGGGTGACTTGGGACATATCGGTGCTGTCGGCCCGCTCACCAACCTGCGAATCACGAGATATCACTGTTGATTCAAAAATCAATGAGCGATGAAGGCCTTGGAGTCATCGAGGTCTTTTAAATGAAGGCGCAATGGAGGGTTGGCTTGTCTTCGTACTTCGACTCGATAGTCAAGATATGGTCGAAGATTATTCGATCCAACGACAAGGCGGTCATCCTAGACGGCTGTCGAATGACGTTCGTCTTTTGAATGGAAAGATATTCAAGTGGTTGGTGGTGAAGGAGTTGTGCAACAGACTCTGCTCAAAAGAGTACACACACACGGATACATACCTTACGGATTGATGGTTAATTTGCTTAATTCGCATGGCCTGGTGTTTCGGAAAGCGTAAATTCTTCTTTACCCTCATAACCGGGTATTTTTGCATCATTATTCTGCGACAAGGGACGGTTGTGGTGATGTCTTCCCCGATTCACTCACTTGGGGGCATACAATGGATCAAAAGCTCTTTTACCCACTCCACTGTAGCTGGTGTACGGCCTACGAAGCAACAAGCAAACAATCTCAGGCCTCGTGTCCTTTGACTTGGTCTTTTCAACGCCTAATAAACAGTCTCATACCCCCATAGTATCCCTATGCAATGAAAGTCATGAAAACGTTTAGCTTGCACAAGCGCGCTTACACGAAGTGACTGGGGGAGAAGGTGTGACAACCAGCCATGACATCACCTCATGCCGCAATAGTCTCCCTGATTGTGTACATCAAGTTTCCCGCTTCATTTAGTCCTCCCAATTTTCCAAGTCTGCAATCCTCCTAATGTACCTGACAACCTCTTAAAAAAAATCACGATGGCGAAAATAGTTTACCACGTCGAAAATGCTCCGGGGAAGGTCTACGGCAAGAATAGCAACGAGCTTGTCTTCAAGCAGCCCAACACAAACGCCAACATCTACACCACAGCAACAGACACGGGACTACTCAGATCCACCAAGAAACATGTTTTCCGGGGCTCTCCCAACGAAAAAGAGGGCGGGGTCTGTATTGCAACCATTGACGAGCCCAGCAATGGCACACTGGAGATGCACCACCATCCAACAGGTCAAGAAGCGCCCTCTTCATCGACGAAACTGAAACTCAAGAAAACGTCTTCCTGGGTCCCTCTGTCCGGCAACAACCTCCACGCAGTCACGTTCCGCGACAGCACATACACATGGAGCGGCAAGTCGACGCTCAAGCGCGACCGGGACGGGCGTGTAGTGGCTAAGCTGACCGGGTCGTGGTTCTGGCAAGGGAAGTTGGCGGATATGGAACTATATATCCCTGAAGAAGTGGGAAATGAGGAAGAGAGGCGGGAGACGCTGGAGATGGTGGTTGCAAGCTTTGTGTTGCGGTGGTGGAGTGACAAGGTAGAGGAGGAGGAGAAGGCCAAGGAGAGGGCCGCCGCGCAAAAGGAGCAGAAGGAGGTGAAGAAGGCGGTGGCGAAGGAAAAAAAGGAGGCGAAGCAGGAAGAGGTGAAGAAGCACAAGAAGGAGGAGGAAGTGAAGAAGCTAGGGGAGACGGCGCTGGGTGCGGCACCTCAGGATGTCCCCCCATCTGGGGATGGGTCGCACGTTTAAGTGCTGTGGACCTAACCCAAGTTCTGGGAAACCTGACCGGGGCGCACATGAATGCCCATCATACAGACTGAAACGAGAACCACTGATAGCAAGCACGTCAAGATACCCATACACGCTAATATGAACTTTCTTTGACTGATTTAGGTTGTTCGTTGCATAAAGAACTGCTCTGAAGGTAAAGTTGTGCCTCGGGTTGAGGCAATGAGACTCAAGGGTGTGGAATCGAGGTTGATACACAACATCAAGACGATGTTAATTAAGCCGCCATTGATTCAAAACAACCAAAGGAAGTAAGGAGCACAAATACTACAATATTCATTCGATTAGTAGTCAATTAATATCTTACCTTTCTTCTGGTGTATTATGTAATCGTAGCTATGCAGGGGCTGTCACTCGAGCAGGCTGCAGTGGAACCATCCCGGTCAGCTTAAAAGCAAACCCGTGCTCAGTATTCGAAAAAGTGGTTGCGCTGCGCCTTGTCTCGCGACCATTCTTGCTCCAGATTGGCTGATTTCTGTCTATTTCGTTCTTGCAACTGAGCGGCGGTCATTGCGGTCTTTTCCTAGCCGACCGAACATCACCGCTGCTCGTCGGTCGAGGCGGATGGTTGTGCTGAATGCAGACGGTTCTGGCCTCTTCGTTGCGCAACGGAGTTGGCATCAACATTGGTCCGGGCATTGCTAGACTTGCACATCTCAGGATCCATTCTAATCATTCGAGCTCCTGCTTCGATATTCGACGCCAGCCTCGTCCCACTTCGGCCTGCTCATCCAATATTCTCCTCACCGCGCACTGCCGCGACCCCGTCACACCTCGGGCTCGCCTCATTCGAACCTTCGGCACCCATTCGACAGTCTCGCCTCCTCCCTCTGCCTCTACGCAGGCGCCGACCTCGACTACCGCTGTACACAGTACCGACAAACCAGGGTCACCATCAACAACGTCGCAAAACACCCAGCTTCCCTCCTCCAGCATGAACGGCGCAAATACCTCCCCACGCGCCAAGCGCAAGCCCTCCCCGTTCGAGATGATCGAAAGCGGCCGTCCCTCCAAAAAGTTCCTTCGCTCCTCTATGAATAACGGCAGGCAGTCCGCGGGCGATAACACCCCCGATGTTGAAGCCGCAGATCTCGAAATGGACGATGAATACATTGACGAGGCTGCCCTGCAGGTCCTTCCGTCGTTAGGGCCAGACACAGCTGAATGGCAAGTCACACTCGATTTTGGCCGCGTTTTGATTTCAAGAAAGAAGCGCCCGAGAACTACAGCATTTCATTTTTTTGAAGTCCCAATACTGTGCTTTCCTGCCGCTTTTTCGTACAACTACTGACTCCTGACCATGTAGGCAGACTTGTGTAGAAAACGTTGTGCGCAACGTCGTATCTATAAGATTTTGTCAGACTTGCTCCTTTGACACTGACCCGGCCTTGAATTCTGAGGCAACAGGATTTGTTGTTGATGCTGAGCGCGGCTACATCCTTACCAACAGACACGTTGTGGGCTCGGGGCCATTTTGGGGGTTTGTCGTTTTCGATAACCACGAGGAAGTTGATGCCTACCCGGTCTATCGTGACCCTGTCCACGATTTCGGCATCCTGAAATTCGATCCCAAGGCCATCAAGTATATGCCCGTCCAGGCGCTCACGCTGCGGCCTGATCTGGCCAAAGGTAAGCCGCAAGCATGATTTTATGCCCTTTGTCTGTGCTAATTGAATCCCAGTGGGTATCGAGATCCGTGTCGTTGGTAATGATGCTGGCGAGAAGCTCAGTATTCTCTCTGGTGTCATCAGTCGTCTTGACCGCAACGCTCCCGAGTATGGTGAAGGCTACAGCGATTTCAACACTAGCTACTACCAGGCATCTGCTGCAGCAAGTGGCGGGTCGTCCGGCAGTCCGGTCGTCAACTTGGACGGCTATGCTGTGGCCTTGCAAGCTGGCGGAAGAGCTGATGGCGCTTCTACGGACTACTTCCTTCCTCTAGACCGGCCACTGCGAGCGTTGAAGTGCTTGCAGGAAGGCAAGCCAATCACGAGAGGTGATATACAGTGCCAATTTCTCCTCAAACCGTTTGATGAGTGTCGGAGACTCGGTCTGTCGACAGAGTGGGAGGCTCAGATGCGAAAGCGATTTCCCAAGGAGACGAACATGTTGGTGGCCGAGATCATCCTTCCAGAAGGCCCGTCACACAACAAGATTCAAGAGGGTGATGTTCTCATCAAAGTGAATGATGAGTTGATCACATCCTTCACACGCCTTGATGATATCATGGATTCCAGTGTCGGCAAAAGCATCACTCTTCTCCTTCAGAGAGGCTCAGCCGAAATCGAGGTCCAGATCGAAGTGGGCGATTTGCATACGATTACTCCTGATCGCTTTGTGTCAGTCGCTGGTGGTAGCTTCCACACTCTGTCATATCAACAAGCTCGTTTATACGGCGTGGCATGCAAGGGCGTTTACGTGTGTGAAGCAACGGGATCTTTTCGATTTGACAACTCTGACAACGGCTGGTTGATTCAAACGCTTGATCACAAGAAAGTACCCGACCTGGAAACGTTCATCGAAGTGGCAAAGACCATCCCCGACAAGGCACGGATCGTGGTGACGTACAAGGTGAGTTGGCGAGCTGTGAGGGTGAGTGCGACGATACTTCAGCTGACCACCCCAAAGCATCTTAGGGATTTGCATACGCTCAACACCACGGTCATCTATATCGACAGGCATTGGTCCTCTAAGATGAAGCTCGCGGTGCGGAATGACGAAAGTGGTCTGTGGGATTTTACGGATCTGGCAGTAAGTGGCATCAAGACAGCAGGCTTGCACCTCTTTTTTTTTTTGTCTTTTCCCTTCTTTATGCTGCCACATGGAGAATTGCGAGGCCTTGGCTGGGTGCCCACAGAGGGCATACACTTCCTCGTGTTGATATCTCGGAAGCCTTCCCGTCAACATCTCAGACAAGTACTGACATACGTTTCAAAGGACCCACTACCACCTGTTCCTCCCGTGCCCAGGAAGGCATCATTCATCCAACTTGAGCATACGTCGCACCCGGCTGTAGCTGAGCTGGTGAAGTCGTTTGTGCACGTCAACTGCACAATGCCAGTCAAACTGGACGGGTTTCCAAAGAACCGCAAATGGGGAATGGGTCTCGTAATTGATGCCGACAAGGGTCTCGTTGTCATATCGAGAGCAATTGTTCCTTACGACCTCTGCGACATTTCCATTACCATCGCCGACTCCATCGTCGTAGAAGGCAAGGTTGTCTTCCTGCACCCTCTCCAGAACTATGCCATCATTCAATACGACCCGAAATTGGTGGACGCTCCTGTACAGAGCGCCAAATTCTCTACTGAACAGATCACCCAGGGAGCATCAACCTACTTCATTGGATACAATCGTATCGGTCGCGTGGTTCATACGGCTACCAGTGTGACCGAAATCTTTGCTGTCGCTATTCCCGCCAACTCGGGGGCTCCCAGGTACCGCGCCGTGAATGTTGACGCCATCACGGTCGATACGAGTCTAAGTAGCCAGTGTGGGAGTGGCGTTCTAGTCGCACCGGACGGGGCGGTCCAAGCTCTCTGGCTCACATATCTTGGCGAGCGCTCTCCGTCAACCCACAGGGATGAGGAATATCATTTGGGTCTGGCCGCACCTACGCTACTGCCGGTGGTTGCCCAGATACAAAATGGGATTGTGCCAAAGTTGCGGATGCTTTCTGTTGAGTTCAGATCTATAGCCATGTCACAAGCTCGTCTGATGGGTGTATCGGAAGACTGGATCCAAAAAGTTTCACAAGTCAACACATCGCATCACCAGGTTTTCATGGTGACGAAGAGAACCTTTGAGCGGGACGAGACAGACGAGGCTCTGCTTGAGGGCGACATTCTGCTTACGTTGAACGGCAAGCTCATCACACGTATCTCAGAATTGGATGTGATGTACGACAATGAGTTCCTAGACGCAGTAGTTGTCAGGGACTGCGAGGAGCTTCACATTCGTCTGCCCACGGTGGCAGCGGATGACGTTGAGACTGACCGGGCTATCAGCTTCTGCGGTGCCATTCTTCACAGGCCGCACCACGCGGTGCGACAACAAATCAGCAAACTGTTCAGCGAGGTGTATGTCTCGGTAAGTTTTATCTCTCCGTGTCTCGGAGCTCGTCCCCTTGTCACAGACTGCTTTCCAGGGGCTATCACTATCGTTTTGGGCCATGATGCTGATATACAGTCCAGGCACGAACTCGAGGTTCGCCATCCTACCAATACGGACTTGCGCCCACCAACTTTATCACGCACGTCAACAACGCGCCCACTCCAGATCTTGAGTCGTTCCTTGAGGCTGTGGTGAAGATTCCGGACAACACATACTTCCGGCTACGGGCTGTGACCTTCGACAGCGTCCCTTGGGTGGTGACAATGAAGAAAAACGAGCACTATTTCCCCACGGTGGAATGGATCAAGGACCCCTCCGTAGAGACTCGTTGGCGACGGGTCACGTATGAGGCGGGTAAGATGCTCGAAGGAGAGGGTACCGAAGGCGTACCGAGTGTTACAGACGACGTCGGTGAACCTGATGATCTGGGGGTCGTCTGATTGTTCCCAGGGAAGTAGTACGGCGAGGAGGTTGTTCTAGTTGGGCGTATGGATGTGTCTAATTCCAAAGCAAAGGAACCGGCTTGGCATAGTAGGGGTCCGGGGGCCAGCAGTCTAATTAGGAACAAAAAAACAACTCGAAAAGCTCAGGGACTACGAGTTGAAAGTCATAACAAGTCTAGCACTTTGGCACGCACGCGTGAAGCGAGTGTCTGGAAGCAAGTAATGAGCAGGTATTATACTAGCGAGGGCTCACAACGTACCAGTCCTGATCCTTCCCGGCAGACCGCCAGCCCCTGACTTGGCACCAACAAAGACAACTGGATTGTCTGATAGGAACTTTGTTCTAGACCGCGGTAGGTTGGCTGGTCGGAGGATAGGGGCAATAGGTAGCGTGCCATTATATCATGTTATGCGAGACTGGACCAGACGAAGTTTGCCCAGGGGTCAGGATCGATGCAAGAGCCATGCAAGACAAGCTGGCAGAAGACAGGGTGGATCACAGATGGTGATAAGGGGGAACGTCGTGGCCAGGTGTTGGGAGGCAGGCAAGGGCAGAGCTGATGCAGGTTCCGCACTATCATCACAGCGACTCGCGGGCCGCTCCCTCTCTCTCGGGTTAGCAGACGCCAGACGGGCAGTAGATCAGGCCCATCCATCTCGTGGGAAGTTGGGGAACCCATGCAGTGCACCCTAGACAATGCTCTTGTTAGTTCAGATGACTATTTCTAGTTCAATTCCACTTAATTATAATCTTTCCCTCCTGACTGCCAACCAACCAACCTGGTTACCTAGCTTCTCCAGGACGGTACTGCCAGTAAGAAGAATATGTACCTCTCGAAATTGTACAGCCGCTGTGCGTGAAGGAACGCAAGTCGGTCACACCTGCCACGACGCTCAATTAGGACGGGACGTTGCTGCTAATTGCAGCTTCACCGGCCAGAGCTTGACATCTGAGATCCGCCAGTCCACGCCAGACCAGAGCCATCTGCGTAGGTACTTAGGTATTTTCTCAAAAAAACCTCCCTCCCAGTCTGGCAATCCGAAGTTCGCCCTGGACAATCTTCTCCTGTCATCTCGCTATCATCAGTGCTTCTCGCCTCGTCGCAGTGGCCAGCCATTCAAAAGGCAACAGACGTCATCGCATTCCGCGCGGGCTCATGACATTTCACGCCAATCCAAGTCAATAGCTTGTGCGCGCATTCTTTCTACCTGACGGACGTCTGGCGTCTGCATCTCACGTCCCTCCTCCAACGCCAAGGTCGGGGGTTCCTCCCCACCGGGAATCTAATTGACGGCATTTGTCGTCCAATCTCGGCCCCAGCGAAGCGGTGGACCCACGACTCCCTCCGGTGTGGATCGTGGCACGCGTGGATTCGGTTACGGGTTGCTCTTCTGTCACAAAAAGAGCTTCGAGCCACGCGCTACCACTTGACCAGGACTCGAACTGGTCCGTCTAATCTGATCAATCTCGACGCCCTCAAGTACCGACACATCTGACCTCTTGCAAAATTTCGACAATAACCCCAAGGCTTGCAACGGCTTGGCGAACATCGAATCCAAGCGAGTCATTGCTCCATTGCGTCCACTCGTCTCGTGCCTCAGGGCCCTTAAATTATTACGCTGACATCGCCACAACACCCCACGACGAGACCTTTGGAATACACATACCAGAGGCGCTTTGCGCATCATTGTCCAAGGCGACAGTAAACCTCCCAATGGGAGTGTCGTTGGACTAGCCCTTACCCAGTTTCTCGTCCGGAGCAGGAGGCAAGGACGCAATGGACTTTCTTACACCGACTGCAACCGGCACACCCCATGAAGGCTCGGGCACCTCCACACCGAAAAGTGCCATCAAGAGCTTCGTACCATTGGTAACAGTCATCGACTTTCATCACCAACGCGGTCCAGAGGTCGAATCCTGGTTCGGCGCCCCCCCGGGCACGGATCCTGCTGTGGATTATGGCTGGTCTCTCCTGCCCTTCATGGCCTTGAGTGATGGCGCGCATGCGTAAGTCATCATTTCTAAGCTCGCGCAATTAGAATTCTCGCAAGGCCCGAGCAGTGTATCTTCGAGGTGTTTGTGACTGATCTTTTGTGCGGATTAGGTCAACCGAAGACTTTTCCTACTTCACACTCCTACGCCCCGAGACAGAAACCGAGCCGGCGACCTCTCTCTTTGGAATATCATGTACACGACAGATGGATGCGTCACTCCTCATCGACAGGCCCCCAGAAGTCACCCGGTCGACAGTGCAGAAAGCCGTAGTGGTCATCGCCGACAACCCTCAGAGTTTCGGCACCGTCAAGGAGCGTCTTAGCGTCGTAACGCACGCGTGGTTTGACCAACGAGATTTCAAAGATACGGAGATACTCAAGCGCTTTCAGGACAGCCTGGCGGATGAGAAAGAGCGGGGTATGCTGAGTGACGAGGAAGGCCGGGACACGTATCTAGGCATGAGTCTGAGAGAGATGGTCCATGAGTTCAAATGGCAGACTTTGGTCCTTCTGAAATGTTGTTTATTGCAGCCCAAGGTAGGCGGTGTATCTAGCCGGGACCGGCTGCTCACACTTGGGTGGGAACCATGGCTAATGCGTCTTCTGCAGATGTTATTTTTCGGCTCTCGCTGCGAGCGACTTTGCATGATGCAATTTTCTTTGATATCATTGGTACCGGGTCTCATTCGAAAGCTCCAGGACTGCGCGGATCCAGAGCTCAATGGCTACGAGAAGCAGCTGACTGCACCCACGAATCTGCGGACCAGCGATCGACGCTCGCTGCAGGCCTATATGGGCTTGCCTCTCCAAATATTTGGCAAGGTGGGCACGCAAAACTCCGGGACAGCCATGATCTTAACTGACGAGTTCTCAGGGGAGCCTCTTCGGCCCGTACACGCCCTTGCAACAGCTCGATGTGCTGGCGGATGTGGGCACCAAGTCATACATAGTCGGCAGTACCAACTCATTACTACTTCAGCAGCGAGATCGATACAGTGACATACTTATTAACCTGGACGAAGACTTCATAAATATCACGTCCACGTCTCTGAAGCAGGCATTACAGCTGTCTACGCCCGACCGGCGGTGGATCGACTACATAACACAGAGCGTAAATGACACGTGGGATGACGCAGACCCGAGTCGGCCCAAGACAATGGGGTTCATCGGCAGCGAAGAGTTCATCCGGCTGCAATTCGAAGATTACATCGTTGCATTGCTGGCGGCTGTCAAGTACCACAACTTCATGATCAAGCATGCGAACAACCCGAGGATGTTGCTGCCACATATTGAGGGCGACCCGGCAATTGACTTCAACATGGAATGGATCGAAGCTTGGATGAAGACCGAGAACTATCGCATTTGGGACAGCAAAACAGACACCCATTTGTTCGACATTGTGGAACCGAGACATCTTTGTGCGGGCGGCCTGACGATCGACGATGTATCCAGGCGCGTATCCCAGCAAGTTCAGGAGTTGCATTTGGACGAGAAACTCGCATCTGGCAAGGAGGCGGCCGCAAGGAACTGGGCTGCGGCAAGGGAGAAAGGTGGTACGATGATCAACAAGTTCTACGCGGAGCTCGAGTCCTACCGTGAGACGCAACGGAAAAAAGCGGAAGAGGCCAAGCAGGCCCAAGGACCAGAACCCGCTCCCGCCAGTCCTACTGTCAAGAATGGGCAGCAACAGTCGTACATGGGTAGCTGGGCTTCGTGGGCGGGTGAGAAGCGCAAGGCACTGGCAGCACGATCGTCCGGGAGCACCGGGAACAGCGCCGCGGGCGGTGGTGCCAGTGCAGGTGCCAGTGGATGGGGTCTCAGTCTTGGTCGAAGCAAGAGCAAGAAAGACGGCAGCAGCACACCTACATCGCTGCAGTCGAGCTCCGAGAAAGGCGTCAAGAGCCCGCGCATATCAACCTCATCTTTCACCTTCGGCCGGGGCGGTAGTGATAAGGAGAAGTCATCCCTGGAAATACCCCGTCCCGATACGGGCAACTCATTCAGCGAAAGCATTCTGGGATCCGAGACTGGCGAGACGGTGTCATCGCCTGATTCGTCCCCCCTGAAGACCAGAATCGATTTCATGAGCAAGGAGAATGGTGTGTGGGCTGATGATGGTGTCGCATCCACTGTGTCACATGAGCGTGAACTCGCGTAGGGCGCTGGTGGGAACTCGCCTAGTGAAGCAGCACCGACGCTGGTTGAGGGTTCGACTTTCGAGAAGTCCCCTGGCAAGAGCAAATTGTCTCAACGATACCCGCTCAAGGCCTTACCCCTGAGCCGGACGAGGAACAACGGTGTCTAGGATAAGCAGGAAAAGTGCAAGAATGAAGCATTTGCAGAAGTTGACTAATCACATTGATCGAGAAAGCCCGGAGTAATAATGATTTTGGCATCCTTCCGAGTAAAGCAAGCATTGGAAAAAAGGGAAATTCATGGAACGGAGTTTTGAGTGTATATCAATACCACCCATCACAGCATAGCATACATGGTTCTGCCGGTTGTGGAGGGGAAGAAAGACTGCGTAATGGATGGTTTAAATGATCAATGATACTGCGATCTTGACGATACCATGACTGCCAATGTGTATAAGGTGCTTATGAGAAGGTGAGAAGTCCTTGGCTATATCTGACCACAAGAGAGCTGATATTCAAGGGCCCTGTGTTGCTGGCTCATACCAAGAATGGAAAGGAGAGTTGGGCACCTCCCCTTTCTTATTTATAACGAACGTCTTTGTCTTTGTCTTTTCGAACATGCCCCAGTCTGTTTTCTTCATCTTGCCACCTTTCAAAGTGACAATTACGCTCAACATCATTCCCAAAGGTTTCAAGACGGTGCACAAGGTAGGAAAAGATGAGGTGGTAGACATAATCATCCTCTTCTCATGACACTATCCAGCCAGTCAACCAAACCAGGCACAAAAAAGGAGCCTAATGTCCATCCCTTTGATCTAGAACGCCTTTGCCTCTTTCTCTTGTCGGTTAAGATATGTATGTATATGCTGCATCGGGAGATAAACTCTTCTTTTTCGGCTTTTCCACTTTCGCCTAACTCATCTCCTGGAGCACTGGTGGACATGACCAGTGGCAATAGCTTTAGGAAACCGTTGATATTTCGTGGGCGAGACTTCTGAACCTGTCTCTGGGGAACAAGAAAAAAAACAAAACCACTTCTCGCCCAATTAGAGCCCTCCATGCGCCTGTGATGCACCCACTCGTGTATATCCTGCATCCCTTCGCCTTTGTTGTGCGAGTCCTTGCCCATTTCGGGTATCATGTTCGCGGTTGTGCTGTATCGCCTCTGACATAACCTCGGATCGTTCTGATAGTCCTCTCGGACGTCTATTGTTGAGCAACATACTCTTCCATGGTTGCTGGTGCTCCGCTCGCGTCCACGTTGTGGTAGTCGAGAATCTCCGAGTACCTGAAGCATTTCTATATTAGCAACCCAATCGCCTTACAAGGGTGGAGAAGTCCAAGTTACTCACATCATGATCTTCCAAGTATCAACCGGTAAATCAGCGTCGTTGAAGCTCCAATCGAATTTCTCCTCGGCAATGGGCTCATCGGTGGGGTCGTGGTAAGGGGCAAGGTACTCGTGGCCTAGTGCCTCAGTCGCTGTTATCCGCTTCTTGGGGTCGAACACCAGCATGCGTTCCAACAGATCCACCGCTGCTTCAAGTCAGTCTTGCGTCTGTAATTGATCCATTCCGACAAGCCATACCTTGCTCATCTGCGTTCTTAAATTTTGTTGACAGGGGTTGCCGCTCCCGCTTGGGGAGGGACTTGACGAATCTCAGAGTCTGGCGCGTTTGTCAGTATCAATAGTTTAAACTTGATAATTTGGCGGCTTGTGCTCACATTCTCGCTCGCAATGGTATTGATAACATCATCAGGAGGGGTCCCCAGGAGCTCGGTGATAATAGAGAACTGGTTGACGTGGTCCTTGCCGGGGAAGAGAGGCTTTCCCTCGAGCATTTCGGCAAAAATACAACCAGCGCTCCAAATATCGACCTCCACATCATACTTTTGCCAGGTGAGCATGATCTCAGGAGCACGGTAGTATCTGGTTGAGACGTAACCGGTCATCTGGGGATCCTGAATGCGCGCCAGACCAAAGTCGCAGATCTTGAGATCGCAGTTCTCATTGACCAGAATGTTGCTCGGCTTCAAGTCGCGGTGTACCACACCGGCGGAGTGAACATACTTCAGGCCGCGCATGATTTGATAAAGGAAGTACTGGATAAACTGCTTCTCGAGGGGCCTCGAGGTGAGCAGACGGTGCAGGTCGGTACCAAGCAGCTCGGTGACGAAGTAAATGTCCTCGAGTGGTGAAATGAAGATGTCGCTAAGAGAGATGATGTTTTCATGGCGGAGGTGCTTGAGGAGTTTGAGCTCACGGTAGGTACGCTTGGCGAGAACTGGGGTGCTGAAGGGCTTCATGATCTTCTTGATGGCAACATTCTGGTTGGTGAGTTGGTCCCTGGCTGAGCATACCAGACCAAAAGCTCCCATACCAACGGGCTGGAGATCCGAGTACCTTGAAGTGATCTCAAAGGTGGTCCCAAAGATCTGGGCGCGCACGAACTCGGCCATGGTGAAGGATTGTCAATAGGTCGCAGTGAAGCCGCACACTGGATTGTCGCGTTTGGAAGTTGGGGCGGACAGAAGACGAGTGGTAGGTCAGTGTAGACGCTGATGAAGCGGAATTGTTTGGGTTAGCCCAGATCTAGGAGAGAGCGGGACTTCAGCGGCCAAAAGGTGGATTATGAGAAAGGGTTGAGGCGAGGTAAGCGTCCGTGAGAGGTTGGGGTTGGTGGTGGTGATGGTGGTGATGGTGGTTGGAGAGGGGATTCGGGTCACTGAAAGTCGGTGTATTAGCCTCTGTATTTGAAGCCAACCAAGCACCGGTTCAATGCGCAATAGTGTGGTAATTAAGAAGACAGCGATTTGCTGGGCCCGCACGTTGTTCTTTGGTTTTGATTTCGTATTTCTTCCGCTGCCTCTCCTACAAAGTTCAACCGATGCATCTCGGGACAATCCGCGTCTGCTACGCGCGTGCGTGTGAAGAGAGGCTCGACTCTGGAAGGCGTGGTTCTGGAGGTGGCGGTGGTGGCAAGGGCTCCAGGTATAGGCAGGTAGTCTGCTGGGCGGGGCTGGGC